>JAWPHD010004599.1:0-183474 GCA_037043455.1 Cyrtodaria siliqua | reverse complement strand
AAAGGACTAAATTTATGTTATTATATATTGTAATTGTTGTTATGTTTGATTGATGTGTAAAAATTGTATATAATTTTCTCATGTTGTAAATCAGTAATAAATGGGCCACTACTATGTAGATTGGCTGGAAAGTAAAAAAAAAAAAAAAAAAAAAAAAAAAAAAAAAAAAAAAGAATTGTTATTGTCGCAGGCATACATACAGTAACAAGATGATAACCCCTTTCACAGCACCATCATTTTATAAAAGATTGCATTTGATTTAACCTTTAATTTGTCATGACAGTGGGTAGTGTGACATTATTTCCAATAATAATCATACTATGTGTAGTTACAAACGACAGATCAATCATCATCAACGTTTAAACCAGCAACGTTTATAATGATGTTGCTGGTTTTACTTTAGATATTATTGGGATAAGTACACAAATATACTCACAAATAAATAAACTCCAGTCTCTGTTATTTTTGTAATATGCACGTTGAACTAAGTGAAACATCTATTTTGGGAATGCCAGTCTACTAGAGTTTGGACAGAATTCCATACCATTTTAAAAGGAAATATTTATCCCTTGAATTGAATTTCCGAACAATCTCCTTTGGTATTCCTCAAGATAATTCGTATTCATGCATTTTAAACTGTGGTTTAATAATTGCAAAGTATTTCGTTTTTAAGAATAAATATTCAAAATCAATTTTGCTTCTTTCATCGCATATATAAATACAACTGAAAATATAGAGCGTACAACAAAATGAACAGACAGTATTAGGTTTCAAATTCTCCTAATATTCTTTTCTCTGTCATAAACATATAACACATGTCTCTTCATATTCTACGTTTTTGCTGCGAAGGTGGACATAGTCTGCGAATAATCCCATGTTTTGGTTGTCAAAATATATTACAGTTGTTCAAAATAAAATAGCTGTGTGCAAAACTAATCTAGAGCTCGCTGTCACTTTAAAGACATTTCATACCGTTGTGTATGCGCATACCTGTCTTATGGCGAATATGTATACACATAGCATAATTTGTCAACCTTCTATATATTGTTTCACTAGATTCCATTGTTGAAACACACAAATCAAGTATAGTTTCAGTATGTTGATGCAGACGGCAGAGAGATTTATTGGTTTAACCGGAGTAGCGTTTTCACACACACAACACATTAAATTATACTGACTTGTTGCACATATGTAATCTATTTAAATAAAAATAACAAGCCAAAATAACAAGAGAATGAACCGTTAAGGGCACTATAAGACAATATTAAAGGGACATATGGCAATCTTGAAGTCATTATCAAGCATTAAAATTAGACCCTCGATTTATTAATCCAGTATCATTTTTACTTTAAATTTGCTTGCATATATTTAACTACATTTTTTAGCTTTAAACTTTTCTTCGTTATTCTACCGTAGGTTTGAATGTATTATTGGTGAACTGTAATCAACAGTTAGTAATATGCAAAAACAATTTGATTTATACTATTTTTATAATAGTTAATATTAATGTAGAAAAACTAATAGAACGCCGCGAGGTTTTAAAACTTAAAAAAATCAAGATTGCTGTGTGTCCCTTTAAAGTCAAACAAACACTAGGCGTTACCATCCTTTGCGGATTTAGGAAAAACTCATCATATCGTTCACATCAAACATTAATTGTAGAGCACAGTAGCGACCTGTAAATGGTCCACTAAACATGCATAACCTGTTTTGATATATGTGTTACCACGTTTAATACGGATTGTAAGTAATAGATAGAGTATGGTTTCATTGAGTTGGTTCATTTAAACATCGAGATGGGCGTAACCAATGAGATGAAACCATACTCTATTTGTTTTGTAGCATGTCCATTTCAGCTCTATTTCAGTTATTCTAACTGTTATTCTCACTGTTATTCTCACAGTTATTCTGACAGGTCTTATTTTCAATTAAACGATTTACACCTGTGTCTGAACAAAGAGAATTGTCTGTGATCATGCTACAAGAACGTGATAATGACCGATGACCTTAAGAAGTATGTACATATCGTCGCCATAGAATTCAATTCACGTTGTGACAGACCTTGTCGCAGAAGAATTAAAAACTTTCAAAAGTAGATTTGTGAAAGTTTGTGGATGCATATAACTCAATTTGCAAAGCTGGAGAAGACAACAAACAAAACGAACTTCCAACTATGTACTGGATTCCTAAATTATACAATCATCCTTATAACTAAAAACCGAAAAGGAGATCCCTTGAAAAGCGACAAACACAAAAAAAAAGAGAAAAATAGCACACTTGGTTTTATAGTCTGTTCATTAGAGGTAATATAAGGTAATATAAGGTGTAACACCTCTCACACCCCCTTACACCCGCTTTATTTCTATTGTCTGCACCACTACAAACATTTGCAGACGTTTTACGTCGTGTTTTACTGGCGTTGTAGATCATGTACATGTAAAACTATAACGTTGCTAAAGCTAATGACAACACTTGGATTAATATAGTTTGGTAATTATGTAACACTACGGCCTCGCCACTGTACTTAACCTAACAGTTTATAAATGTAAAACAATTAGAGTTAAGGTACACCCCTGTTAATCCCTCTTAGAACTGAGGTTACAATGGGAGTTTCCTAAATCTGTCGGCTAACTCAGTAGTTAATCATCTGAACACCTGATATTGTTTACGTGCTCTAAACTTAGTTTCTCTAGAAGTTTCTGGAAAACTATGAAGTCTGGGAGTTAAGAAGTATTACCATTCGCCTAAACGTATTGTGGGTTATGTATGCATACAATGAGGTAATCACCAGGGCGTTAACCTGTAGCTACACAGGTTGATGTCCATATGTGTGGCATGACTATCTGCCGAAGGGTAGACTGGATAATCTTCTAGTACAGTACTGAGCGCACGGAAAGTCTAAGAGAGTAGAGAGTCGAGAGTTGGTTTCAATAGTCAGCCGGTCTTGTATCCACAAGATGGATCCCCGCAGTCTAAGACAGGGTGTGGAATAAGTTAAACTAACTTATGGAAGCTAATAAGGAACGGCAGTTGTTCAACGTTACATAATAATTTGAGGATTTGGACATTTGCAAGTTTCTAAACACTATTATACTTTGTGAACCTTAGACATTTAATAATAGGGACTATTTAAGTAGTTGACAAATGGAAGTTCATAAAACCACTATACGAAACGGATATGTATATATATATAACAGGATGTTCATAGCGTATTATGAATGTGTAATTATTCGGAATACATTATGGAAATCACAACGCGAAGTCCGGACCTTGTTATTAAATGTACCAAGCTTGGCATACGACCCCGTAGTGCTACAGTTATTGCTTTCTTTAAAAAAAATACATTAAGGCTCGAACAAACCCTTATCAAGACAACATGTTTGGATTGGACCAATATTAAAGCGTTTTTTACTAACGAAAATTTGGACAATTACAATATATGGACTTACACAAATGTTTGTGAAAACTCAACAAAGCTAATAATTCCTATACTGTCGCTCTTTTGTCGACTTTTTTATCTCTACTAAAATGCAGAAACAATATGCAACGCCTTTGACAAAACAAACATTAAATTTCCTTTATCAGTTGTGGGATGTTTCTCTAGCAACCTTTCATGGGTTTTATATTTCTCGACTTATTCGTTTTTGTTAGCGCTTGTAGTCGCGTTGTTGACTTTAATAGTCGTAAACTATGTAGAATTGAAGAAAATATGGCGACCATATTTAAAAACTTCGCAAGATCCTTAGTAATGATCCAATCACTAACCAGAGTTGTCGTTCCTTGCATTCACATACAACCTCTGTCAATGTCTAAGCAAATTACAAGAATCTTATAAAACAATGAAAATGAATAAATACTTGGTGAAACTCGTTTGTTTCTCACTCAACTGTATACAAAAGGTTTAACTAAGAAACATTTATTTGTACTCGATAATTTATTGAATAAACAGTAACATTTGCTCAGCATTTAATTGCAATAGAGTAAAATGATTACTTTGGAGTATCTATTTGCCGTTAAATCATTTAAACTGGACACTACGATAATAATCATTGCGTTTCGGTATTTGCGGTTACCATCATTTTCCAAAATATCATAGTTTTATACATCCTAGCTAAAATGAAAATACTAACCTAAATTCATCAAATATTTCCAAATTAAGCTGTGTTTCATTCGACTGTCTACCAATCAATCAGCAGCACCCCATAGCATTAGTGGTGTCAAGTCACGGTGTTAATTTCTGATCGCCATTTTGATATTTTAGCTATGGTCATGTGACAAATTATGGCAAATTATGATGTAATTGCAGACTTCTTTCAAAGAAATTGACAGAGTCACATGGTGACCCTGGTAAAGATTAGGTAATGATTACTGTCATACAATCGTTGTTAAAATATTGATCAAAGGCGGCTGTGACTTTACCATTTTACAACACATTGCATGTTTAATGCTGGAACCAATTTCAGTTAACCACTTTGCTTTCCTCTTTGATTATGCGATGGCCGCATAGATTGTGGACTTATGATGACGTCTACATATGTTTGATATGTTTCTTCATGACTGTCTTGTCACGCCCTTAATGGTTTATTCCTTTGCTGATATGGCTCCGCAATGTCATTAAGTACTTGTCTAGGCTTTTGTTTTTCATACGTGATTATCTTTGCATCATAATTATATATCGTATATTATTACTGTATAATCGATATTGCCTGGCGGGGATTTCTTGATTTACCCTGTCTCGCTGTAAATACTAGAATGACAATAGGGCAAGAGTGAGGCTTGGTGACGCTAGAACTTAGTCTGAACTAATGAGTCCATTTTGCACTGACCCCTCCTAAGCGGTACTTCTATTATTAACCTTGTGTGTTTGTGCCGTCACAACGTTGGTTCCATTTCCCCTTGTGATTTTTGTGTTTTTTTACATTGTATATGTGCTATTGGTTGTCTGTGTTCTGTGAAATTTCCTGTTCGACCTTTACACCTACTTTTCTAACGTTATTTTGACTACCATATCCGTTCCGTTTCAAAAGAACATTCACTTGGTCTAATCTTCTTTGTTTTTCATCCCATTTTGATAATTAATCACCCGTTACTACACGTTTTTTTAAACAATCTGATTGAATGTATGTCTACATTTGCTTTAAACATGACTGGTCTTCTTTGTCAAAAAAAAGTTTCATGAATAGGACTGGTGTGATTTAAAAAAAGAGTTATATCTTAGGCCAGTAATACGCTTTTTAATCAAATTATTTAGTATACAACTGCAATCGCAGCCATGAAGGACAGTGTTCTGTAATTGTGCGTTTTTAGACTATTGTGTGACTATATGCGATACACGAAACTCGCATTTCAGGCCTGCCATGCATATCTAAGGAATTGTATCGGTAATTACTGTTTTTTATGAGCGTACAGGCTAACCAGATTGTTAATCGAAATTGCTGCATTGTTTAACAAAAAATCGTAACGTTTAGTTTACAGCGTTCAACATACACATTTTACGAAAATAACGACTAAATATTTATGACGACTAAACTGCGCGGGTGGTAAGTTGCCACTTCGGCTAATTGGTTTGTTGTATAGCAATTAATTAGTACACCAATCAGTTATTATACATCAAACAATTTGTTCCGGGTCAACATCTTAGTACATTATACATGTCCACTTGGCGCGTAATTTCAGTGATCATCAGAATGAAAACATGAAAGACAGACACTGATCCTTGGTTATGAATATAAATAATTTCTAGAGTATAATATATCCACAAGTATTAGCACAGTATGGTCTCAGTTTATCGTTCATTTTTCTCAGTTCATCCGTTCACTTACGGGAGCTACATGAAATTCATCGTAACATTTTAAGTTATAATAGTATGCTGTTCCTTATTTTTGTTTTTTTATTTCTTTTTTTTTTGTTTTTTTGGTGTGTTTTTTGTTGTGTGTTTTTGGTTTTAATTAAAAAAAAAATACGTATATGTTTATGCTTCTTCTCTTGGACAATGTATCAATGTAAATATCCCTTTGTAGCTGTATTTGTGCATGCTTTTCCCTCTTTGTTCGTTCGTTGGTTTATTTCTATTTGTTTATTTGCAGTTCTCCACATGCGACGGAATGTATATATCTAAGATTTATATGATTTCAAAATCCCATATTTGAAGTGCGTAAATTTATCAAAAACAACATTATGTATGTGAACTTACAAAACGTTGCTGTTATAAATTTAATCATACTTTATTACAGTATGTAACTCATTGAAATGTGCGTGTCATTTGGTGTCGAGTATATACCTTAGGCTTTGATTATAGTTGAAAGGATACAAACAATCAGCTATTGATTATGATGATAAAATTATATTAATTATATACGATGTTGTACTCTTATATATGTAACAGAACAGAACAGAACATATATTTTATTTCGACTTAAGCATATACAGCTCATCGTCATACAAAATCATGGTTTCAATGCATGCATGTAAACAAATATAATAAAGTTGACAGAAAAAGGAATAATAGTTGAGTGAAGTGTGAATGTTATTCTTGGATGTTACCATTTACAAAACATAACATATTACAATGTCAATTATACGTGCAAACCCCATTGGTTAGTTAATGCATCATCTCTTATTTTAAAGGCTTTCTTACAAAACATTGCTAGTTTTATCAGTAGTGATTTTTTTCTGAATTAGTGAACTTAAACATATTTGGGCGGTTTGTAAAATATGCTGGAATGTGGGATTTTCTCAAATCATGATAATAAGGGCAAATAAAAATGAAGTGATACTCATCTTCAATATCATTTAAAGTACGTAAAACTGAAAAAATACCATATTAATAAGTAAATGGTAGAAAAACATACCGACATTTAAATAAAGCGGTAATATTTCTTTTTAAGTTTTATTTAGGACGAAAACTGATGTTAGAATTAAGTAAGACATTTTAAAGGAATCATTACGTATGTAACTAATCTATTTTTTTTCACCATGGTCATGTTTAAAAAAAATACGCAAACAATAATGAATGCATTATACCATATTTATAAGTCAATTTTGGCTCGAATATCTCCAATTTGGCTGCAATATGTTTTGGTTGCGAAAGAAACAAATGGCCAGAGGGGGCCTTGAGAACACAAAAGGCATCCTACTCTCACCTAGGGCAATGCATAAAGTTGCATGACTTTAGATGAGATTCGAAGAGTATGTGTAATATACGGTCATAGCGACCTTGACCACTGACCTATTGAACTAAAAAGCAATAGGGTCCTCCTGTCACCTAAAACAATGTATCTATGAAGTTTAATGAGTGTTGGTGTTACGATTTTGAAGTTATCGCGCGGAATGCGTATTTCCATATAAGGCCATGGCGACCTTGATCTTTGACATACTACTCACAAAAGCTAAAACGTTCCTCCTCTAACCTTTGGCAATGAGAGCTTCATGAGTGTGGGTGTTATGCTTTCGAATGTATTTTCCAGATGCAACATGTTTACGGACGGACGGACGTATGTACGGACAAACCATAATACGTCCCTTTTTTCAAACGGGCGTATAACAAAGATAAGATACACTAGAACAAAACGAAATAGTATTTATGATGAACTTACATTATTAACTTACGCTCAATCCAGAGTTTTGTTCGATGAAAATTCAAAGTATTCACTCCCAATGGAATAACTAAAAGAGATACACCGACGTAATGAAATTGAATTTGACATTTATTTACACCTATTTTTCTATACGTACAAAGCCGAGATCACTTGTTACATTATACATGTATTTAACGATTATTAAACTGTTTTGAAAGTTATCCACACAATGAATTCAGCAACACAAGCTATACTGAATTCAACAACACAAGTTACGTTAAATAAAGCAACATAAAGTCTAACAATTACAACAACACACTATTACTGAATGTTCTACAATATATACTAAATGCAACAACATAACATATATTAAATGCAACAACACAACATATCCTACATGCAGAACTTCTGGTATATATACTGAATTCAACAAAACAAAGATGCTTGATAAAGCATATAGACGCATCAACACTAAACATACTAAATACTACTCATCTTTGCATCGGTCATAAATGTGTAATTTAACAACGTTTGCTGTTGTCTTGCTATGTCTATGCTTAGTGAGTAAACCCGTCGTAATGCGTTGGAATATCACCCATCCAAATCGTGGCTTACACAATGCAATCAATTTAGAAGAAAACAATGTAAAAAAAAAATGAAACTCTGAGATACATATCACGGCGGGTTAAATTATCCAAAAATATCACACTGAACAAGCAAGGTTTTACGCAAGCGTCAACACTATACCTATAAGTAAATACACATGACTGTGGGCCTGTGAACTAATAGGAATGCAAACAATGTGTATTCCTAAGGTTTAGGTTAAGGTTCCTACTCGTTATGTCGAAGAGGGTCGGGACATATTGTTGAAGGGGTCGTTTATAGTGCCTTTAATTATACAGGTGTCCAGCGATTTAATGTGTATCCAAATATTATAACTAATCAGATGAGAAATAATCAAAAGTGTTTCAAACTTTGATCCGATTTCCTACGGGTTGGCTTGTATATTACATTTACGAGCCATGTATGCCTATGACATCTTATTCGCCATTACCCAACGGCGTCAACAAAATAACCCAAGGGAAACAGTATCTCTAGATAAACATAATCTGCAGGCATATTGTCCATTATTTGGACAGTTTCCTTTATGATGGCATTATGAGAAAATTGCGGAGTTTCAGAGAGATGGAGAAAGACAGAGACAAAGACAGAAACAGAGAGAGAGAGAGAGAGAGAGAGAGAGAGATAGATAGAGTGATAGAGAGAGAGAGAGATTCTGACGATATAGAGTTAAACTGTTAGATACAACATTTAACATTTCAACTACTAAAGGCTCATTTATATGCCATTAAATATGCAGTAAATTCTTAATACTAAATATTTAGAATTAATCTAAAGGAGATTTAAAAAATAAATGACATTATTGTCGCTTGAGAGAAGCGAATTCGACGATAATTGATTTCTCTTTATGTAAATGATTATCATAGGGGGCGCACTCTCAGTGCACGCCAGTTTTTGCCATTCAGCTTTGGATGACTGACCAGTTAACATGTTCATATTTTTTACTGGGTTGTATTATGTTACACAGTGGGAGAACTATCAGCGGACACCTAGTACACATGGAAAAGAAAACATTATAGATAAGTATTGTTAATTTACAAACGGTGTTTATAGGATCAGTAGTTTAGCTGGCTCAGGTGTAAATATTTAATTTTTTATTTGTGTTTTCTACACGAATGATTAGTCGTACATGTCTTTTCATTATTTCAAGTTTCAAAAGCTTTGAACATGGTGAATATCTGAAATGTTATATTTACTTGGAAAATGATAATAGCAAGGAGGAGATGTTGTTCATGGTTGCTGGGAATTACTGTAAAATGTTTACAATACAATTTTAGTGTTGTATGCTGTCACTAGTTAGCTTGCACGCGAACGTCATGCATTGTTGTGTAAATGTGGTACATTGTATCACCAATGCAAGTATATAGCTATGTATACATAAGAGAGCCGGTACATAAAGGGATATCACTGTAGTACAGTGTTACTGGGGTGTGTATCAAGTGAAGTGTCTACAGCATTGTAATCAATATGCTGACGAGTGTACATTTAATTGCTAGATAAATTTATATCGATAATTTTCAGAAATCCGTGATGAGATGATTGGTGCACAGTATGTGAAATATTAATGTCCTCGACAGATGATAGGTTAGAATCTGACACGGTCGCGGAGATCCTGGGTTCGTGTTCCGATTGAGGAACGATCAAAGAAAAAGATTAATTCAAAAGATAATAATTTTTTGTATGGTAGTGAAATTCTCCAGTTTGGTAATGAAAGAGGGGTTGTGCTCCTCAGTCCCCATATACATGCAGGTTGAGCTACGATTGGTTTCCACAGTTAAGCGTCACTGAAAAGAACGATAACTCCGTCTTATTATGTTTTAATGAATGAGGGGCGGTCTTTCTTAGTAAGTGGTGGGCGTGGATGCCTTGTTTAATTGCTGGGACGATGGACGTCTCTCGGGCGTGGCTGCCTTTTAGAATTGTTGCGATGTATCTGGCGAATGCCCTGTTGATACATGTCGGGAAATTGGTTTATTTGAAGTATCACATGTATAACGAAATACTGATAGAATGTATGCAAACTATTTGTCTAGTATGCACAGTTACTGTACTGAAGATGACTAAATAGGGATATATCTGTAATATTCAAGCTCAGTTGCGTCACATACTATGTGAACCTCTCAATACGATTTCCGGCATAATAAATATATACTTTTGTGTATATACCGTGTGGGTGGTGGGCTGTTTGTCCGAAATCATTGATGGCTTATTCCATGCAACTTAATATGGTTATACCAGACAGTATGACATTTGGTATTACATGCAGGTATCTGCATACTAATTATTATTATAATGTTGCAGCGAACCGGTATCGGCATATCGGTTGCTATGCGCGCGTATTTGCACATAGGGTTAGATATGTGTAGATGTATTAAAATAGTAAATGGTCAAAACTCGGGCGTTTTAAAACTGCTGGAAAAAAAGAAGTTTCGGGCAAATGCCCAGGTACAACGCGTTCGTGACGCACGTTTGTGAAATATAAGATGTATAAAGAAATATTTAATTTTAAAATGGGATAAGTAATAATGTATTTATGATGTATGCTGGGGAATGTTGTATTTGAAATCCGAGATACTTGTAGAAACAGACAGTTTTAAAAGGGGGGCATATACAATGAAGCATATATTAAAATGTTTTGAATATTTCTGGAATTTATATAGATTGTCTAAAATCACTGGTTATATTTTTATATGTATATATTTATGTATATATAGTGCCAATCTGGGTAGTGACATTGGTGGTAGTGACATCGTGGGTAGCGGTGTGGCACAGTGAGAAATAATACTAATACTAGTATTGATATCATTTTAAAAATGGTGAATGCATATAATTGCAAGTACGTTTGTGATTATGTAGTTTAATACACATTATTATATAACCTATAAATAGACGCGTTTTCATTGGCTAAAAAGTAATTTTTTAGAAAAAATATCTAGCGATATTGACCTGTTTTTTTGATATTGACCTGTTTTTTTGATATTGACCTGTTTTATATAATTGTTTTTTTGATATTGACCTGTTTTATATAATTCTAAATTGAGGGTTATATAATAAAACAGTTATGGACTTTTCAGCTGTTATACATGATGTTGATATGTACCAAAAAATCATTATTGACCTCGGCTATCGCCTCGGTCAATAATGATTTTTTTGGTGCATATCACATCATGTATAACAGCTGAAAAGTCCATAATTGTATAATACATAATGAATACTATATGTTTCAGATATTTCCTTTCGATATTGCGTTACAGAACAGGAGTGTTGTTTTTCGGAGAACAGTGACGCAAATTCACATTTCATGTTAAGATTGAAGTACCAGCCGGTTACAATTATCAATGAAGGTTAAAGTAAGCAAAATTTTAACAAGTTATACGTTTTGAGAGGAGGAACACTTGCCTGTCGTGTCATTCCGTGTCAGGTTATTTCGTGCGGACATGAATTTAGACTAAGATTATACCGTATATCTTGTTACTACATGCGGATTGCTACATGCGTGGACAAATTTGGAACAATTGCTTGTCGAGTGATTTCATGAGGGCACGCATTTATACTGTTTGAATCAACAGTATGTAATGCTGATACGAGCTCCCCTGTATAGGACACAAGAAAATATAGTCGTAAGGCATTTGGTTTTGCGTATAAAGTATGTGACTATAATATACCCTGTTTGAGTCGGTAAAGGGCGTATACCAGGTGCAATGAGCCGGTATCGACTTGTTGGTTACTATGTGCGGGTATCTGCACGTAGGGTTAGGTATGGCAAGGAAACTGAAGTATGTGATTCATAATTGATATTGAAATGTTAGCTCCCATATATAGGGACGGTAAATAGACGTATGCCATGTTGCAACGATTCGGTATCGATTTGTTGGTTACTAATTACGCATAGGGTTATAATCTATGTAAAAACGTGTGATGTTAGCTCCCTTGTATATGGGTGGAAATAGGCGTATAGCATGTTGCAACGAATCGGTTTCGGGATTCATGTCCCTGGGCACATGCAATGTATAACGTGCTTATGATACTTGACATTTAAACAGTTTTACATGAGAGCTAAAGTAAGAAACAAAACTTTTTTACTATCAATTACATGGAGTCAGTTTCGGTTAGACACGGGACGTATTTATGTTTAACTTCTATGGACTAGTGTACCAATATTTTGTTTTTTAGACAGAACTTGTTTTATATCAATTACAGGTAGTCGGTGTTGGGTAAACACAGGACATAAACATGTTTAAATTCTATGGACTTGTGTACCAATATCTTGGTTTTAAACAGAACTTGTTTATATCAATTACATGGAGTCAGTGTCGGATAGACACTGGACGTATTTAGGTTTATATTCTAAGGTCTAGTGTACCAACACCTTGGTTTTAAACAGAAATAGTTTTATATCAATTACATGGAGTCGGTGTCGGGTAGATACAGGACGTATTTATGTTTAAATTATATGGAATAGTGTACCAATACCTTGGTTTAGAAATGTCTCCTATGTTATATGTTTAATAATGGAGATATGAATTCATATATGTAATATTTGGGTTTTAAACAGAACTTGTGTTTTATATAAATTACATGGAGTCAGTGTCGTAGAGACACAGGACGTATTGAGTTTTAAATTCTAAGGTCTAGTGTACCAATACCTTGGTTTTTAACAGAAAGCGTTTTATATCAATTACATGGAGTCAGTGTCGGGTAGACATAGTACGTATTTATGTTTAAATTCTGAGAATAGTGTACCAATATCTTGGTTTAGAATTGTCTCATATGTTATATGTTTGAATTCATATATGTAAGTTACTTAGGTACTAGTATTTGGTTGTTACAACTTTGAGCCCGTTCGGTTAGTTCAGTCGGTCGTCCAATGGCTTATACCAATACATATACATGTATAACGTATGTGTTGTTGTCGTGTTACTCCTATAAGAAGGGTGAGTATTAAGAGAATAATAAAACAACAACTACACCAACAACAAATGAGTCTTCACAAAATGGATTTTTATTCAAATCAACTATGAGAGTGAAACTCAAACCTAAACCAGAATGCACAGAGTTGCACAATAGTCTAACAGAAGGTCAAGGTCGCTCAGTATGACCTACATTATCGTTGTTATTTGTGTCAATATGTATATGTGCCTATAACATTTGAAGTGTGTTTGACTTAGAGTAAAGGTGAAACATACAGTTAGTAGGTATTTACATGTTGGCACATTAGGGTTAAACGATTGACACACTTTCGAACTAGTCAACATTTCAATACTGGTCAACGCATTTCAACGTCGCAAATGCATTTAAAAACCTAAATGACATCAACTGTTTGTTGGTTTAATTTCATACGATTGGATCTAGAACGGGTTATGCACATCCAATGATCACAATTATTTGAACGTTAAGCAATCTTGACAAGTGCGTTAGATATATTTTGCCACTGACCGTTCCAAGGCGGTAGCCCTATTGTCAACCCTTTTGTGTTTGTGATGTCGTTTGCATGTATTATTACTTTTGCCTCCTGGTTTGTCTGTTTGCGTGTTTTTTTCTGTGTTTTGTGGTTGAATGTCCTCCTTGAATGCTACTTTTCCTGTCCGATCTTTTTATATTTCTTTAGTTAGAAGTCCAGCTAAACGTCGTAAATATTGTTTCAGTTTGCGAGGCACTATCTAACAAGCTCGGCTGCTCTTTGTTCAGGAGAGATAAAGATGCACAAGCATAGACGTATATAAATCTGGGCATACACTAAGTTAACGTGTTTTACGTCTACATTGGAAATGGCATATGTATAAATCAAATAAAGAAACGTTATTTGAAAGAAAGTAAGACATGAAATATAGTTTTATTATTCACTTTTTTATCCTTTTTTATCCTGTTCCTTTACTTTTGTGGAGTGCATTTTTGTTCACAGTCAACCTGCTTCCATACTATGAAACATTTCAAATACTCAAACGTAAGTAAAGCTACAAATCACTACATAATTTAACAGTACAATCCAATAAATATCAATCGATCTGTTATCATCCGGAAATTAATTATGTTGTACGATTAGGGTCCTAGTTATTTCATTAGTATGATACTATGATGCTGTATTTTGTTTACTATCATGCAAAGCTTTTCAGTATCCGATGATACACATTTAGTATGACACAGTATCATACTCAATAATTTCAATATCATACTAAATAATTTGATTATCATTCTGTGTTAAATTAACCTATTGTGTGCCATACTAAATTGTTCGGTATCATACTAAAATATCAGTATCAAATTAAATATTTTGCATAATTTTTATCATGATACACATTTAGTATGACACAGTATCTTACTCAATAATTTTAGTATCATAATAAATATTTCAGTATCATACTAAAAATGTTATGTATCATACTAAACTGTTCAGTATCATACCAACCATTTCAGTATAATACTAAATAATTTCAGTATTATACTAAAAACAATAACTATTACGCTACAAATTGTCAGTATCCTACTAAATAATTTCACTATTATAGTATCTATGTTCAGTATTCTACTATGTAAATATCACATCCTCTTGAGGGTGCCAGTGGATATTATCAGCCCGAGAATGTAATGTCGACCGAGGGGATAGCTATGGTAATTAACCATAAAACTACGGAAATTAACTATGGTGTACGATTAGGGTCATAGTTATTTCATTAGTATGATACTGTATTTTGTTTACTATCATGCAAAGCCTTTCAGTATCCGATGATACACAATAATTACATGTAAGCATAATACTAACATCTACAACAATGACCCTCTCGGTACGTAACGCATATTAAGGTTTAATTAGTATGTCACAGTATCATACTCAATAATTTCAGTATCATACTAAATAATTTGATTATCATTCTGTGTTAAATTAACCTATTTCGTATCATACTAAATTGTTCGGTATCATACTAAAATATCAGTGTCATATTAAATATTTTGCATATCATGCTAAATAATTTCAGTAGCATACTAAAGATTTCAGTATCATACTAAATATGTTAGGTATCATACTAAACTGTTCAGTTTCATACCAACAATTTCAGTATAATACTAAATAATTTCAGTATCATACTAATAACAATAACTATTACAATACACATTTTCAGTATCATACTATTATACTAACTATGTTCAGAAACATACTATGTAAATATCACATCCTCTTGAGGGTGCCAGTGGATATTATCAACCCGAGAATGTAATGTCGACCGAAGCGATAGCCGAGTATGTAATGTCGACCGATGCGATAGCCGAGGTAGACATTATCATTTCGAGGGTTGCTAATATCCACTGGCACCCTCAAGAGGATGTGATATTTATTTTATTATACCGAACAAATACTCCTAATATACTAATATACTCGATAATGAAGAAAACAATGTTGTTGTTGTTGAAAAAATCTTTTTTTAGAACTGAGCTTTTCAAAAACCTAGCGGGATGATATTTTGCGCTATCACCCGCTATGATGCGTTGAGGGTGAGAGCGCGAAATATCAACCCGGCAGGGTATGGGGAGTTTACATGGAGTGTTTACAGTATGGGTATAATAATACTAAATAACGTCTGTATCATACAAAACTATTCAGTATCATACTGAATAATTTCAGAATCATAATACTATTTTTAGTAGCATGATAAGCAATGTCAGTATCATACTAATATTCGCAGAATTATACTAAATAATGTCAGTATCATATTAAACTATTCAGTATCACACCAAATAATGCCAGTATAATACTAAATTATTCAGTATCATAATCAATATTTCAATATCATACTAAATAAATTCAGTACCATACTAATAGTTTCAGTATCATACAAAATAATTGGGTCACGAAATAACTCCATAAAGCAATCAGCCCATCAGAATAAGCGTTACACAAAAACACAAACACGTCATTGTCACGTGGACAAATGGCTCCCGCCGAAATAAAAGCCGGTCCCAACTCCCCAACGGGATATTTGGATAAAGTGCGTGAGTGCGTGCGTCTGTGCGTGCTTGTACATATATGCAGCACAAACCAGCAGTTTTAACAATAAAAAGAAAACTAATTCATGGAATTTATATCCCACCCTTATTGAAAAACAAGGCAGGCAACAGGAATATTGAGATTACATACACCGACACCAAAATATAACCTTGCAGTGATATCTGTGTTTACACTGTCCTGTTTTATTGGGACGCACATAGGGTTAGTGTGCGGTTTGGTGCACACTAAAACCTAGTTTCAACCCATAGCGGAATGTATTGCCACTGACCATTCCATGGCCGTAGCCCTTTTGTCAACCCTTTTATGTTTGTGATGTCATGTATTATTTTGGAAGATAGCAATATTTCTTGCACAAACGCTCATAGAACAACTACTTTCATACATCAAAGAGGTGAATGTTTGACGACTGAAGGAACCGCTGAATTTGTTACAGCCAAATGAAAAGCCGTAGTGGTATCTCGGTTGTAGATGCTGACACTAGATCGAGGGCTTGGCGCAAGACTGGCCTAACTCACTTTTTGCAATCTTTTCAGGAGAAGCAAAAAACTGATTATATTCTTGGAAAATTAAATGACAAACAATAAGATTTTTTATTATAACTCCCTCAAGTAATTTCTTAGTTAATTAAAATATATATATATATTAATAGGAAATAGGTAATTAGAGAGTTACACTTATTTTGCGCTCAACTTTTCAGTGCAAAACTGGTCTAACTTGAGATAGACTTGTTTTGCACTGAAAATTCAGGAGTAATTTCAGTGCAAAACATTGTCTTACTTGAGATAGACTTGTTTTGCATTGAAATGTATGTGCAAAACCAGTCCAACTCATGATATTAATAGTTTTGGTTGTTTATTGCCTTTGTTTAATTAACCTCAGGCCACCCTTAAAAATAAAATTTTGGGTTGGTTGGTAGACAAATATTTTTTTTTATTTTAAAAAAAGCAAAATTTATCAAAAGAAATGTCATTTTTTAATTAGATTCTAAACAACAAAAGTTCCAAAAAACGAAAAAAAAATATTTGGGTCGGGCCCTTTTTCTCGGGTCGGTCGGGAAAGGGCAAACATTAAATGTTTTAAGTGTGGCCTCAGTATAAATATTCCCCCCCCCCCCCACCCCCAATGTTTCCCCACCCTCCAGCGGAGAGCACTGGGCATACCCTGCGGGGAATTAGACAGATATATGTAAAAACTGTTTATAATCCCCATCCATATGAGGAACATCATGTCCAAATCCCCAGTGTCTACCAGTATACTCAATTTTAAATATCCCCATGTTTGTACCAGGTTCTGTCTAATTTCCTACCCCAGTGTCATCATTGATGGTATACACCCCTCCTTCCTCTCTGTTTGGGGGAAATCATTGATAGGTTCATAATTTAAAAGTGGACATAACTATTGTTATTTATTTTATTTTTTATTCATTTTAAACCCATTTCTAACAATATTTAACTTTTTATATTTGCAATATTTGCATATTTTCAAATATTTCACATATGTTTATTGGTTATAAAACCTTTTTTCAGCTAGTCAACATGCAGTTTTAAAACTTTATGGAAGCATAGTTGATTTAATATTAACAATAGAATTTCAACAGTGAAACATTTACATCTAACTTTAAAGTTGACCCTCTGTGGTAATGGTTTACCATCAATGGATTAAACAATCCTGAAAGAAACAATATAACTTTATATTCATAGAGGTGTAATGACTTTTAGTTTCATAACATCAAAGCATCAGCCAAAATATTTTCATGGTAGACCAGGCGCGTTCCGGCCTATACGCGAGTACGCAGCTGCTTCCACATCAGTTTGCTTAAAAACATACGTGTATACCTTCAGCGGCTTCATCTCCCTAATCCCCACCTTGACTTCGCCCCCTGGACACTGACCCCCACTCCTGAATCCACTTCAAAATCGTCTGGGTACGCCCCTGTTGACCTATATGTTTGTATCACTAAGTTGTGATTGCCTATCGCAAACATGCACAAGTTTGTAAAGTTTCTCAGAGGGTAAACACCTTATTTAGGATCATTCAGTATTATTTAAAATAAACATCATATTCGTGAAAGAGGGATGGATAGAATGTATTCACTCTTCGGAAAATGATTACCACTTCGACTATTCCTCGGTTGATAATCATTCTCTCAGAGTGAATATTCTTACTACCCATCTCTCACAAATGTGGTATTTATATTATTATACCTATGCACTACATGGAATATTTCACTATCTGCGTTATAAGGTGATATCAAACTATCAGGTGATATCAAACATACTATCAGTGATAGTAAATATTTCTTAGGTAGGCATACATATTTTAGAGGATGTCATTCTCAGCTTTAGTGCACATAGGGTTAGTAGAGTGTGATAAGTTCACATTTTCAAAAATGATTATCAACTTCGACTCTGCCTCGGTCAATAATCATTCCATCAGGGTGAAATTTCTTATTATCTCCCTCTTACGAGTGTGAAATTTATAAATTGCTGTTTCATGATGTTGTTAAATACATGTACATTCTTACTCCGATTAATCAGACGATTCCGACTCCGACTTGTGTCTTAATGAACAATAAAATGGTTGATGAACCTGTGGGATTACATTCCTTCTACATGCGTGTGGCGAACACCGCGATTTAATGTTGCAGATGACAAATCACTGTACTGTATGTTTACACTACTACAATCATCATCTGATGCCGATATTGTTTTAATCTTCATTTGTCCACCACAGTTGTCCGAATAGAGAATAACATGTTCCTTGCCCATATTTGATTGAACTTGCAGAAACCTGTATACAAAAGTAGCAATTTCACATGAACCTCTTCCTGATATTGCCTCATGCAAAAACAAATCACATTCATAATTTCCTTCTAATCTTATTTCCTTCCGAATACATTCCCTTCCGAACTTGCAGCATTGACAGGATCTGTGTCCACATTTCCAAAAACTTGATATTTTACCCCCCCCCCCCCCACCCAAAAGAATCCAAGCCCCATTTTCTTAGTATTTATCCCCAAAAGAAATCCTTTCCCCGGAATAAACCTTCCATGTATTATTACAACTTTTAAAATGTGGACACACCGCCTTACAGAGCCGTGTCCACATTTTCAAAAAATCACTTTTCTTAGGAAAAACTTTTAATGCCTTATAGAGCCGTGTCCTCATTTTCAAAAATACGCTTTTCTTAGGGAAAACGTTTAATGTGAACACCGCCTTATAGAGCCGTGTCCACATTTTCAAAAATACACTTTTCTTAAGAAAAACATCTCTTTTTTAATGGGGTTACCACACCACATTATAGAGCCGTGTTCACATTTTCAAAATTACACATTTTTAAGAAAAACATCTCTTTTTTTAATGGGGACACCACGACACCTTATAGAGCCGTGTTCACATTTTCAAAAATACACTTTTCTTAGGAAAAACATAATTTTTTGAAAATGTGGACACTCTGCCTTATAGAGCGGTGTCCACATTTTTAAAAATAAACTTCATGAAAAGTTTCTATTTGTGTTATACAAATGTTTGAATGTCTTTATCCTTTGAAAAACATGAAAAACAAAACACTTTAAAAAAGGTGCAAAATCGAGTTACTCAAATTGAGACAGGGCCATAATTTTGTCATCACATCATAAAATTATGATGTCATTACTATTAATTATAATAAAGCTAATAAGCTAATTGGTAATAAGTTAAATAAGTTTGCTCTTTTGGGTACAAAATAAGTCCATGTCAGATCTTGTTCAATAATTTCAACGCAAAACAAGTCCAACTCAAGTTAGACCTGTTTTGCCTCTATGAAATTTGTTGTTTTGAGATAAACTTATTTGTTATTTAATAATAAAATCAATAATAAATTGAAAATGATCAATTTTTTTTTACATATAATATGTATTTCATCTTTTATATTTCAAAAATGCAAAAAAGTGATTTTGTGAAAAAAAAGTGAGTTAGACCAGTCTTGCGCCAAGCCCTCGAGATATACTTTGCATTTGCGCATGCGTAGACAGGCAGTTCTAAATAAGACAGTGTCCCTATTGTGATACTGGACAGTCTATTATTTGTATAGTATACATGTGTAGTTGAAAACGTGCATAGTACATATGTGTGTTGTACTGCGGAAAGAACGGTTTCCGCTTTAAAACGTAACATATGTTTGTATGTATGTATATACATGCGCAATGACAAAAATAAAGTGTTTGAACATAGTCTATACATATTGCCGAATATTACGTTTGATTACTTCTCATTTTTCCATTAAAAAACATATAACTTCCTAAGCGGGATACAAAGGAAATATAAAACATTGCAATATTATTTCCTATAAATAAAAACCGTCATCACAGCTTGATTTGAAAATAATGTATTATCATCTGTTAGTTGCAAAATAATTTGAATCGTTCTAGGACGTAGCGTGTTTGTTTCTAAACCTTCGAACAATGACTACTTGTGTTTAATATAATTATAGAGTCATCAACTTATTGATTTAAGCCTGACGAGCTGTATACCTTTAATTTTAACCAGCTTGGTATTCTCGGGATTCCGTTGCAGCTGTATTTGCCAAATAAAAGTATTCGTTTGTTCCAGTTTGTTCCAGCATAATCGTCAGACATTTCAAGTAAATGTTTGACGTTAACACGTCTATGAAGTTTATAACCGTCGTAAACTATTTTTCCGATTTGCTTTGCTTGAATTTTATCAATCAATGAAGCTACATCAGCCATTTTTCATGTGTCTTGTCCCATTTCCAGGTCGTGAATAGAGGTATCTAACTGAATAGGTGTATTCATATCGGGTATCGTATTTTTGACTTCGAAATTTCTATATAGGGGAGACCGGGCCACCATGGGACAAAAATCACATTTTGCTATTCCTACCACAGTTGTTTGAAGACAGCGGAAGTAAAATGCAGCTTAAGTATAGCATACTATGTGCTTAACATTTTAGTATATTAAGTATTACCATACCATGAATGGTTTGAAAGATACACTCCTCTTAAGAAGGTCGGTAGATTGTCCCATGGTACCCCCAATGTGGGGTACCATAGGACAATAGTTGGACACCATGGGACAAACTATTTTATTTGACGTGAAATCGTTCAATAAGAAATCAAAACAAGGTAACTCTATAGGACAAACTATTTAATTCAACGTGAAACTGTTCGTTAACAAAGCAAATCAGAACAGGATAACTTTAACTTTGACTTCACAGTCACAGTGCGCACAAACACGAGTTTTGTGGTCATTCATAGAACTTCTGATTCTGAAAGTCTGACTAAGTCAACTAAAAATAACCAGTTAAGTCGATGTGAAACCTTAACTGTTTTGCAGCCCGTGCTGTACCACCTACAGAAGTTGGTGGTGGTAGTTTCATTACCATATCCTCAAACTCTATATCATCAACATCTTCCTTTTCGGGATAGGTAAATTGTGATACTTTTTCTTTCGTGAGTTGGCGTTTTAAAAATGTTATCTCATAGGTCATTGTGTCTTTCAATAGTTGGAGGTATTTGCCTACATAATATTTCGTGCATTTCTTTGTGTTGTACTTGACAACGACAAAATCTCCAACATTTAAATCTTCCGGTGTGATATTCATATAATACATGTATTCATCAACACAATTGTCATCTATATCAACATCCAAATCCGAATCTGACCCAAAAACATCATCGATTAAATTGTTCCCATTCCCAGTCTCAGTTTCGGACTCGCTGTCTGAACTCTCTACACTTTTTGTTTTATTTGTCTTTTGAATTTTGGCTTTACACTCAGTTCTTTTCTTGGAGCGTTTTTGGGGCTTTAACTGATCCAGAATCGATCTTCGTACAGGTGTGTCTGTAATGATCAGAGTTTTCTTTTTCTTTCTGTTAGATGTCACTTTTCTGGGTCCAGCCTTCGGAAATGGGCGAATTTTGCTCGGTGGAATGTGCTGTGTCGAGGTCGATGTACTGGGTGTTTGCGACTGATACATGGGTGTCACATCAGATACCTGAATAAGTAAAACACAGGAAAAACATTATAAAATTTAATAATTGCGTACTGTTTCTAGTAATTGCCCTGAAAGTTTGTTTATTTGATGAATTTTTTGTAGTAATGTTGATTCTTCTTTTGTTGATATTAACTACTGAATGGCTGGACCATAACTTTGTTCATCTTTTCAGGAATGTTTATTTTCATAAACAGTCCTGATCTGTTCTGCTTCCGAGTTGTCTATTATTATTTTTGTCTGGTAGATGCATTCTATCTAAGTTATATTTGATAATTTGTCACAAAATGCCTGTTGTTCAGAAATACTAGATTCAGCTTGGTTGACAACAATCATAGGCTGGGTCTCTGCTACATATAGTGACTGGTACACATATTTGCATATTTATTAAGTACATGTAATTACTTGGTAAACTTGCTTATTCAATATTGAGGTTTAATTAAATAATAGTTTAATATTAATACACATCTTACATATGAAATAACCTGATTATTTTAGAAGTTTATATTATAAATATCGAAACCTTATTTGAAATATCGTCAGAAGCATCATGACCAGTCACGTCATTCATGGTCTGTTCCTCTGGCATAAACTGGGTGGCCTGATGAGTCTCTGGCATGGACTGGTCAGCTTGGATTTCTGATATGGACTGTGAAGCTCGTGCTGTCTTACCCTCTAACATGGACTGTGGCTCTGGCATGGACTGAAGTAATATAAAAGAACACATTTTATTCATAGTGTTGAAACTATATTTTTATTGGATTTTATCATAAGATATTGCTGTTTACACAGTGAACTAGATTTCGACCCGGCGAGATCCGTTTTCAAAACAAATTGAGAAGTTAACATTATTATTAAGTATGTGAAATATGTAGAAACTTTGCAACTTGCATTTTTATCTCGTCTTATATTGTGTAGGCCTATTTATAAATATGTTCTGTTTGTACTATATTGTATATGTTTGCATATATATTTCTGTATAAACATGATGATACGGAGTGAATGAAGATTACCTATCCATCTGACATCCTTATAATTTCCTTATACGGTTAATAGTGTTATGTGTGTACTTACTTGCATCAGAATAGGTTCACTTCTGTCAGTTACTGCAGATGGTAGAAATTCCTCTTCTCGAAATACGTTCCGATCAAACTATTAATTAGATTAAACTTTATTAATTAATCGACAAATTAATCGGTTAATTCTTAGCGAATACTTATTCCCTCTTCCGGAAAGTAATCACCTTTTTGTTTAGGTTTTATAACTGACACTAATTTATCAGCAGTTTTTTTTTCATCGCCAAGTTTTTAGAACCACTTTCTAAGATTTTTTCCAGCAGTTTCTAATGCCTGCTGTTTTCACGGACTCACTAATTATCTTTGAGTCAAACTTTGAAACTATATCATATATGCCGTCTTCCGTCAATATATCTACTTGAGTCATATAATGTGTATTATAATCATCATGTCTTATATACATACGTATATGACATTGTATACATTTACAGTGCAATAGAAAATGTTAATAGGGTTATCAGTTACAGTGTAGTGTGCTTCCAAAGCGCCATTGTTGCGTATGTGTATCAGTTGCAGTGTAGTTTGCTTCCGAAGCAGTTGTTGATTTCATTGAATTTCATATGATTCCTCTCCCAGAATCATTCTTGTTTGTATAACAAGACCTGTAGCCATAGACCTGAGGCCCTTCCAGGGGTGGTCCATGTTCCCTTGTTCCCTGACAATACGACCCGGTGATCCCCAAAACGTTTTGCTTTGTTCCCCAAACATATGTTTCCAATGTTCCTCAAAAATATTACCAATAACATACAATGTTCCATTGTTTCCCAAAAATAAATGGCCATTTCCCTTGTTTCCCAAAACCGCTGGGAGACCCTCAGCACTGAACCCTGTGAAGAGGTACACCTTATGGTATGCCTGTACTGGCCAGTGCCAAACACCACATATGCTGCATGGCCATGGGACACAGCAATTCCTAAACCACATCCCTGCCATTACCTTCTCTACATTTACCCACAGGCAGCTGACGCATACCCTCCTCACGGACTTTTTAACCTTCTTTGAAGCGGCCTGTAAAAGGCCCATTCCCCACTCTCATTTCTTTTAAAATCATGCAGACTTCCCCACTTTTTAAAATTACCTTGGAAATTTCGTTCCCCATTTATGGATTCCACCACCAATTAAGAGCAAAAGGCCCTTTCCCAAAACTGGTAAAAAGGCCCTGCTGTCCCCACCACTATCCCCAACCGCCTTCCCGTCTCTTCTAAGTCCCTCCCGCATATTTTCTCTACAACCCTACTTAAAATGTGTTCAATGAAATGCTAAATACTGCAACACTTTGTTTTCAATTAAAAACAAAATATACACTACATCCCAGTTCTATTTTATGTGATTGACTCCACTAAAGTGATCTGTGTACCATGAATAGGGCTTTTTTACCTTATGTAACAGAGACCTCTAAGTTTTCCCAATTGAGAACTTGACTGTTTTTTCCCCAATTGTGGCAGAAATTGTTGCCAATCAGAAAGCAGCAGTGTCTCAGAATTTGAGAAAAAGCATTAATTCTGCAATGTGTATTTGTCTGTGGAGTCAGTTCTGACTGATAAACAGTAATATAATAACTGTTGGCTGAAAATATAAATAAAGCATAGTATTGTCAAATTTACTTAATTGGTAAAATCTTACATCTTTCCCAAAATGAGAAAAAGCTCGTCTTTTCCCCCCAAAATGGACAGGCCTGGGCCTCTTCCCAAATTTGTGGAAAAAAAACCCGATGAACACATTTTCTACGTAACAGTACATAGAAATAAGAATTGAATACATAGATCTATCTAATTATTATTTAAATTCAGCGAAATGTTCAGATCCAAATGAAAATTTGGCAATTGCGTTTATACACTGTTTCATTTTTTTTTTCATAGGGAGACATCAGACATGATGCCTGCATCTTACTTATTCTGATCTGAAATGCGACTCTTGGTTGGAGGAGCTCACAAAAACAAGATGGATTTCATAGAGGTTTGTAAGCAGAACTTATTTGTATGGTGGGGAAGCATTTCACATCAATGTCAAACAAATAATAAAATAATAATAATTAGATAAATCTAGTTAAAACACCTGGAAACCTTACATTGAAAGGTGGAACTGAGAGAAAGTATTAAAGCATGAAAAGGGTCTTAAACAACACATACATTTTCAGTATTAAAAAACAAAAACATTTGTTAATCTTTTTCAGTAAATTTTATATTGACTAAGACCGAATTAAATGTACAGGTCTGTGTTGACTGTATTAAACCAACGCCCTTAATACACTGCTGACTCATTTTATTGGAAATAAAATAATAATCAGTTATTCTGAGGTAAAAAATAATATAATCTGTTTTAATATGTTTAAGCATGCAGCCAGACAGATTTTTCTTTATTTAATGTTCTTGTGGTCTAAATATAATTCATGGAGTAAAAAAATGATAACAAGTAAATATTTGATACCAACTAAATATACTGGCCCACTTTTATTGACAATGATATGTAAACACAGGTTTAATTTTTATTTTATTTGGCCTGTACTCAGTATAGGTTCTATATAAAATACATATTTTGTATATTATTAAAAGTGATCAAGTTTTAGTATTTCATGTACAGCAGACATTTAAGTTGTAATACTCAGTGTTTGCATTTTCTTTATTTTTCAGACAAGTTGCTGCCATTTTCACAAATCACAAGGTTATGGTATACAACTATAATGGATCCAAGTATTGAACAATAAATTGAATGAATTATCTTGAACTACATCTACAGTTCTTGTTCTCAACACTAATTGACACTCAAGCTTTTCACAAGGATCTGTGCATGCTGGTTTCCTCCCACATGCATTTAGCGCTGTCATCCATGCCATTGAGAGTGATGTGAAAAGTAGTTTTGCTTATTTCATACTCAATAAAAAAAACACTCATCATTCCATTTGAGACGTTGAAGTACATAGTTTTATTGAACTGACTGTTACGTGTACATATAACGGAGAATACATGTTGATGCTGAACAATGTTCAAAACCTGTGAAACAACTTTAAATAAAACAGCTTAGGGTTGAAAATTGATTTATTAACATATTAATTATGGACCTTAAAGGGTCACACAGCAATCTTGGTTTGTTTAAAAGCTAACAACTTATTAGTTTTTCTACATAAGTCGCATTTTTGCAATCATTAATATTAATTACTAGAATAGTGCAAAACTAATAGTTATTATTATATTACTAAACTGTTGATAATATTGCACCAATAAATTATACATTTCACTCACTGCCATTACTAGTATGTATTATATATTTGACATGCCTATTAAACAAAAGATCGCTTTTTCAGTTGAATGACTTATGAATTCATTAAACCTGAGTATATCCAACATTTAAACTACACTTGACCTCCCTATAATATATATATCTGTGCAGGTGGACAGGACAGACACTTAGGGATCACTTTAAGCTCTGTCATCTCCCCTGTAAGATCCTCTATTACCTATGTTCATGAAAATAAACACACATCTTCGTCTTACTCTATGAAAATATGTATAAAGTTCTTCCTTAGCAATGCTATTGACATGTCCAATAACTATGAATTTTATTTTTGCAAAGTTGTGGTTAGAGCATAATATTATGTACATTGAATATGAAAATGAAACGCATTACGTATTTGAATAGACGCCTATAGTCTTCTTCCAAACCGCCTCCAATCCATAAAAAATGGTTCTGTTTCATAAATCAGAATGACAAATGTCCTTGCTGACAAAAGCACATGGCAGACTTGTGTGTTATAATACATGATGCTGTTTTTCATGCTTTTCTCATTGTGGCGACTATCTTAACAATTTAAGTACGTTAGAATATTAAAAAAATAGAAAAAGCTGCACAGTAGCCGATTTATAAGTTTAAAGTAAATATATAATGTTAATAGCTCTTATTTATCCCATGGTGAGACAACATACAAGCTAGACCACGAGACTATATACGTTTTAATTGAATTGAATGTTGTTTAACGGCTCATCAACACAGTATAGTTTATTTAGAGCCGCCCCAGAGAGAGGGAAGGATACATAGGAATCCGGGAACCTGCCCTACTCCTATTATCGAATAGATTCCTATGGTTCTTTAACGTGCTCGAAGGATAAACCGATACACGGGACCGCCCGGTTTACGTCCCCATACGACGGACGAGGATAAGGGAAAATGTCTTGATCATCGCTAACCCGGCCGAATCCGATTTTTATTGGAAAAAAAAATCTACAAAAGGATACTAAGTTTAGGGTTATTACCCTCGCGAGTCTATCTACCCTATAGACTATACATGCAGGGTTCTGCCAATCCATTACTGTTTGGTACTAATAGAGTTTCATAAAATATGGTAGGTGTCATTGGCTAACTCTGCGTAAGCAAGGTACACCCGACCCTACGCCTAACTCGGAAATCGAAAATGTAAAAAGTCCAAAAATGCAATAACAATGGAGGAGGTATTGGGGGGTGTAGTGTGTGTATGCTGGTGGTGGTTGTGGGGAAGGGCGGTGCAGGTGGGGGGCGGGTAGTGTGTGTGGTGGTGGTGGGGGGAGGGGCGGTGCAGCAGGGTACACATACATGTAAGTGGTCGATTGTCAATCATGTGTTATTGGTATCTCAGAGGTAAAGGCGCTGGCACGGTTTAATACACGGATTGTTTCAAAGATGCTATTTCACAGACTATTTCAAAAAAGAGGCCTCGGTTATACAGTGAAAAAAGCGTTGAACCTAAGGAGCTGGAGCCCTGGTGATGGCATGTCTAAAGGGACTATTCACCCATTTTACTTCCCTCTGCGGTCACTGTTCAAATCAATAAAGCCCTAGTTCATATAATATTTGCGTCGACAATCCAAATGGCCTTTAAAATACATTTAAAATCATAGTTCGCATTCTAGATTAATTCTGTCCATTTAAAAAAAAATGTGCTGGGTGTGGGCGGCGGGGGGAGGATGGGTCGAAAGGATAATAGCCAATGATACTTTTTTTAAAGGGCTCGCAAGCTCGTCGTCCATTGCCAAAACAACTCGTTCCAAGTAATATTTAGCCATACAAATTCAATAACCTATAATATAGTCTACTTATGCTAATTCAAATTTGGTTGATATTGCATATATGGGGATGGGTGGGTTTCGTTTATGGGTGCTCTGTTGTATAACATTGGTGCATAGTAAGCATGTTGAGTTGACAATTAGAACAAATGGTTTCCGCTCAATAGATCTAATTGTAGTTAGGAATGAGATATTTGAATGAAATTGATCACTTTCATACTATCTTTGTTAAACTTGTTAAAAAGTTTATCAAAAGATGTTATGACCCTATCATTTTGCAACTTACTGCATGCTTGGTGGTGGACCCTTTTACAGTTCGCCACCATGCTTTCCTCTTTAATTGTACGATGACCGGACAGGCTGTGGACCCTATGATGCCGCCTACCTAAAGCTCATTGGGACGGTGGCGTTTGATGTTTGTCTATGATCTTTCTTGTCGTGCCTTTAATGGTTTATTCTCTTGTTGCTCTGGCTTCTGCCAAGTCATTGAGTACCTTCATTGTGGCTTTCTAGGCTATTGTTTTTTTATATTATATTTACACGAGCATATTTGTGTTTTACTTACATTGCCTATTGGTGCTGCCTTGTTGGTTAGAGATTAGATCATGGCGGGGATTTCTTTATTTACACTGTCCTGTTTTAATGGAATGATAGTAGGGTAATTGTGAGGTTTGGTGCACCCTAGAACCGGTTTAAACCCCCAGTGGCCTACTTTGCCACTGACCGTTCCAAGGCGGTAGCCCTATTGTCAACCCTTTTGTGTTTGTGATGTCGTTTGTATTTATTATTACTTTTGCGTTCTTGTTTGTTTGTTTGCGTGTCTGTTTCTGTGTTTTGTGGTTGACTGACCTCTTTGAATGCTACTTTCCCTGTCCGATCTTTTTATATTTCTTTATGTGTAGGTAGCTTGTGTAAAAATAAAGCTCGAAATTGCATTTGGGGTCACTGGGATCAAGGTCACTGTTACTAAAAATAGTACAAATGATGTCCACTCAATACTTTACGTAGGAATGAGTTGGTTGAGTGATGGTTATGTGACTATGTGTATTGTTATGTAAATAGTTCTGTTATGTAAATAGTTCTGTTATGTAAATAGTTTTGTTTTGTTCTGTTTTCTGCACAATATAAATGTGTTATATCAGATGCTCTTAATTAGCCTTGAATAAATAAAACTTGAAACTTGAGATACTGTTCTCAAACTTTATGGGTAGGTGGCTTATTTTAAAAAGAAGCTTGGAATTGCATTTGGGGTCACTGTGTTTAAGTTCAAGTTCACTGTTACTATTATTATAATAAGCTGACTTTAGTTGCTGTCCTTTTGTCTTTTTTGTCCTATAGGGTCTGGATATGATCTCAAATTGTTATGGATACGATTATAACAGTCATCAAGTGTTTCAGTTTTATTTTCAATGTGCATACTATAAAGCACAAGGCCCCATGCTCCATACGATTTAATTATTATTAATGCCAAGCTTTCGCCTGGAAAACTCGAGGCTAGTTTTGTAGTGTAAATCATTATTATTATTCCATATGATACTTTAAGGCTCTAAATGTTGCTTGTGTTGTGATCGACGTACACATGAATTATATGTGCACCTGTTACATGTAGCAATATAAACCCAATATAAAATAATTAATATGTATGATTTAGCAACAACAACCAGCCGAGGCGTCTACATTTTCAGACCAAATGTTTTCATAAACAATGGTAACAATGCTAATAAACAATTCATATGAATCTGATGCAAAACACCATTTATTTATTTCATACTGATAAAAAAAAAATTAAATTGTCTCTTGGAGGCAAGATGTGCATGTTTTCAATATACATATTGTAGCAAAATAGCATACATGTATATTAAAACTACTGAAATCAATTATAACATCATTATTTCTTAACACAATAAAAGCTTTAACATTTTTATATTTAAAGTAACACATGCACATTTTGATTGTTTTAAAGCTCGAAGCGTCCTGGGAGTTTATTTTGACATAACTACAAATCAGTAGTGCTATTACTAGCTGGTCCTTTGGGATCATTAGGCCCAATCTAAGTGGATGTAATGTAGAATATCGCTTAAGCCGGTGCTAGGAGATGTGAGGGGTGTTGCATTATACATTACCTCTCATGAACAGACTCAGGCAAACAGGGTCTGCTACTTCTATCTATTGTTTGGGTTTGTTGCTTCCGAGGGATCCACTTTTCAGTATTTAATGACATTCACACTAGCGTTGGTTTAGTGCTGTGTGGCGGCCATACAAAGTAGCCCGGGCTACAAATCTGTAGTGTTACTACTTACTGGTCCTTTGGGATCATCAGGCCAAATATATGTGTGTTTAAAGTAGACTATCGCTTAAGCCGGTGCTAGGAGTCGTGATATGTGTTGCACTTAACATTACCTCTCATGAACAGACTCAATAAAAGCGAGTCTGCTACTTATACCTCGTGTTTGTGTTTACATTTGTGCAATCATTAATATTAATTAAGTTATTATAATAATCAAAGAAAGTAATGTTTACCTATTAATAACTGCTGACGTTCCCTTACTAATACTACATTTAAACATTTACTAGAATAACGAAGGAAAAATGAAAACTCAAAATATAATTTAACTATATGCACGCAGGTTTAAAGTCAAAATAATACTAGAATAATCGATCGAGATGCAAATAATTTGATGTTTGATACATACTTCAAAGTACCCGTGTGTCCCTTTAAATGCTGGCTGTCTGTATTATGGTTGATTCGTTAGATGTTATATGTGATAATAACACTATTATTTTGTTTTTTATTTAAAACCATTGACAATAAAATAATGTATCATGATGAAACTAATGATTCTAAATATGCTTAAAATATATGCTTGAACGGTGGATCTGACCGTGATATTGCCAACCTCTAATCTTTCAGTTGTTATAACAACGGAAAACATCTTTAAATAATTTTTCAATTTGATTTTAAAATTGATAGAATATCGCGTTGGTCCATCTTGGCCTAGTATTATTCTTGTGGAGAGAGCGAGAGAGAGATGGAGTGTGTGTGTGAGAGAGAGAAAGAGAGAGAGAGAGAGAGAGAGAGAAAACAAATTAAATAAACATATCGAGGGTTTAACGCGAAACTATTGTAGAAATAGAAAATTTTACAGGAGAAACAAAAAAAATATTTTTATCATAAATGCATTTAAGAACTTTATTCTCTGAGTCACAAAACCTGTTGAAATTTACGTTCCTGTTGCAAAGATGAAATAATAATGATACTATAAAAAACACAGCCCCCGATATGTTATCAGAGTTGTACATTTCATTTAAAAATATAAAACAAAGTTTAACTGGAGTAGGTATTAGTGTCGTCCAGTGTATGTTGCCATTATAATTTTACTTAGAACCAATTGAAATTTGACTGTTGATATATCGGGCATTAGCTGTGAACAAGTACGTCTCTTCACTCTTTACTCTTTATGTTCATAGATGTTATATCAAACATAGTTTAATTTAATATGTTCTTCTAAACATAAATACCAAAATAGTTAAATACGTGGATGTATTAAAAAATAAAAAAGCGATGAAAACACAATAAGTTTGAGGAGCCAAGTGCAAACACAGACACTTACAAAAATACTATTCAACAGAGTAGACATTAACGAAACTTACCTCCCAAATCTGCAATATAAAACAAATTTGAATTAATATAAGTAACATATATAATAATCAATTTCATGTATTACCTGAATAGGATGGTCGTAGTTGAACCTGATTATAACATATGTGTTTCACTTATATATTAATTTCCTACTTACTATTCTTTAGATGATATTACATACATACGAACATGTACGACATAGGCTGATTATTGACCGTCTCTGGTTTAACAATCCATGTTTTAGTGAAATAGTCAATTTACCTATGGTGTTCCGATTTATCATATTGACACACAATTTACAATTTATTTAGGTATTTCAAATCCGAAAATAAACTATTTTTTCTAGATATGTGTATTACAATGCTGATATCGTCCTTATGGTCAAAATGGTGGTTTAATCATATTGTTTATTTTATTGTTATCAACATGTTATGTTACAACAAGTAGTTGATAAGATTGGAACGAAAAACATCACTATAATAGAGCTCCGTTGTTGGTATTGAAACAATGAAATATATAATTGTTATATACATACAAATATGAGCGAAAATGGCAATGTTTGAATAGAAACAAGAGCGCCGCCTAACGGGAAATTATAGCCCCGTTTGCTAATAATTACACTGAAAACCCCTTTGAAGAATCTAACATAATCTAGAGAGAATGTTAAGCTAATAAAAAGGGGAACCCTTTGAAGAAACTAACATAATCAAGGGAGAAGGGTAAGCTTGGTTTTTAATATTAACAGCATTTCCTAGGTGTAAGATCAATATGACCTTGACATTGACCGTCCGAGTGTAGGTCAAATAGTTCATGAATAACAGCCTGGATTTTAGATTTTCTCATGATCAGGTCACAGTTACCGTGACATTCGACGTACTAACCATGAAATCAAAATTGTCGTTGTTAGAAAAAGGGATAGTATTTGTATAAAGATTAAAGTTTGTCATTAATAGTAAATAAATTAAAGCGAAGAGGGCGTTATTAAGAAAGGGTTTCTGTGACATTTATGAAACCAAAATAGATATCAAAACAAAATTGTGTGTCAGTGGCCATGTACAAACAGAGTCGATTAATAAAACGGCATAACTGGTGAATAACATTGTACATATAATATATGTTATATATACATTATACTGTCTGTTAGAACTCAACATGCTTACTATGCACCAATGTTATACAACAGAGCAGCCATGAACGAAACCTACCCATCCCCATATATGCAATATTAACCAAATTTGAATTAGCATAAGTAGACTATATAATAATCAAGTTCATGTATTATATGAATAGGATGGTAGTAGTTTATCCCGATTATAACATATGTGTATCACATATATTAATTTCGTATTCACTGTTCTATATATGATATTTTACGTCCTTAGGAACATGCACTACATAGGCTGATTACTGACCGTCTCTGGATTAATGATCCATGTTTTAGTGAAATAGTCAGTTTCCCTATTGTGTTTCGATTTATCATATTGACACACAACCTATAACTTGTTTTGCGTGCATGTCCAGTTGAACACGACACCGTACAGAGGAAGGTAAGTAAGCATCTAACTTTGTGCATTGCACAATGGAAAACAAGTATTGCAAATCCGAAAAGAAACATATTTTAGAAAACTACGTCAACCTAGTTCGGAACACCCGTCTAGTACCTTAATGCAGGGATTACATGTGAACGTATTTAGAAAACCATTATTGTTTAAACGCGGGTACTATTTCTGTTAAGATTCAATATTGTAAGTCTAATAGCTACAAGTAACAACGGGAGATTTGTTCGCAGGATTAAGTCATTGTCAGGCTATTACCTACTGAACCTAAAAGCAATAGACTTCCTCCACTCAATAAGGGAAGTTTAAAAAGAGTTGGTGTTTTCCAACTGGAATTATCGCTTATGGGCATGCGTATGTCCATATACGATCCTGGTGACATTGACATTCGACTTATTGACCATACAAATAATAGAGGATCTTACATGAGTGCTAGATTCTATTCACCAAATAACATATAACGTCACATTACGTCAGAAAACGTACATTAACGTGACGTCATTAACGCTATGTTATACCACTAGTGGAATATCGAAAATATCGAATGGTGTTATTACACTCCCACACCGCAAGTTATGTGATAATTTGGGATCTTTGTTGCAAAGTGGGAGCAGGTTGTATACAGTTTCCCGATTGTAGGTATAACAGTAAATAAATTAAAGCGCAGAATGCGTTTTTCATGGTTCGGCTACTGTGACGTTGCCCTTTAACATACAAATCCGCGAAATTAAAATCGGATTCGTTGTTTAAACACGGGTAACAGTTTTGTTTTAAGAGTGTATATCTAATAGTTACAAGTAACAGTGAGATCATTATCAGGTAAATGTGACATTGATTTTTACTGAGCCCAAACGCCTCAAACTTCCTCTTTTCACTAAGGGAAATGTACCTATTAAGTTTAATAGGTGTGGGTCTTATACAACTAGAGTTATTGTTTGTTCATCCAGTAAAATTACCGTGGTGGCTTGGAATATGTATGCCCATAAGAGGTCATGGTGACCTTGCTGTTTGACCTATTGACCCTAAAAGCAACAGTATTCGTTTTCTTACCAAGGGCATCTTGTACTCAGACTATGAAATTTTATGAGACTAGTTGTCATGATTTCGAAGACATCACGTGCAATACATACATTGCCTTATGGGGTCATAACTACCTTGAACGTTAACCTACTGTTCCAGAAAACAACTGGGTTCCACTAGTCACTAAGGGGAATGTCCCAATGAAGTTTTATAACTGGAGCGTGAAATACTTCTGAAGTTATCGAGCATAATGTATGTTTCCATTAATGGCATGGCGACCTTGACCTTAAACCTTCTGACATCAAACAAATATGATTCGTCCTTAAAACAAACAAGTACCATGAGTGTGAGTGTTATAGGTTCAAAGTGATTGCGTTGAATGCTGCTTTCCATATAAGGTCTTGGTTATCTTGACCTGTGACCTACTGACCTAAAATCCAGTAGGTTTCAATCTCTTACAAAGTAACATGTACCTATTAGTAAATGGTTTTATGAATGTGGGTGTTATTGCATTGAAGCTATCACTCGGAATGCGTATTCCCATATAAGTACATGACGACCTTGAACTTAGACCTTCTAACATCCAAGATATGCTATCAATATTTAGATCGACAATCAAACGATATATAGTTCCCTCCCCTTGTGTATTTCCGTTTAGTTCATGTTTTAATGTATACAAACTAATATACGCAAACATGGCAATGTTTTTGTATGCTATTTTAATAGAAATAAGAGCGCCGCCTAACGGGGAATTAAAACCCCGTTTGCTAATAAATACTAAAAGGGGATCCTTTGGATGCCACTAACTCAGACAAGAGATAACGTTAAGCTTATGTTTTTAGCATTTCCTAGTTGTACTATCAATATGACCTTTACATTTGACCTTCCGGGTGTAGGCCAAATAACAGCCGAGTTATATTCGTTCATGATTAAGTCACAGTTATCTTAAAATTGGACCTACTAACAATAAAATCAAAAGGGTCGTTTTGGAAAATTGATCAAACATGTGTTTGTAAAGTGTTTCAATATTGGAGGTATCATAATCAATGAATGAAAGTGCAGAAGGCGTTTTTCTTGATCGGTTTACTGTGACCTTAACAATTAGCCTTCTAATACCAAAATTATTGGAATTCACTGTTAAACACGGGTACCATTTCTGTTCAGATTAAAGATCTAATCGTTACAAGAAACAGTTGGGAGAATTTTCAGGATTATGCCATTGTCAGGTCAATGTTATTACTTACTGAACCCAAAAGCAACACGCTTCCTCTTCTCACCAAGGACAATGCAACTATGAATTTTAATAAATGTGTGTGTTATAATATTGCAGCTATTACTTGTGGGAATACGTATGTCCATATGAGACGATGGTGACCTGGACAGTTTACCTACTAATCATAATAGTTACTAGGCTCGTTGTTGCAAAATGGGTACTATTTGCATAACCTTTCAAGATAATAGTAAATAAATGAAAGCGTAGATGGCGTTTTTCATCATCCGGTTTCTGTGACTTTGACATAAAACCTACTAACCGCAAAAGTAAAAAGATTCGTACTTTAAACACGGGTACTATTTCTGTTTCAAGATGGTATGTCTTTCTCATGATTAGGTCATTTTCAGGTAAGTGTGACATGTTTTACCTACTGAACCAAAACGTAGACATCTCTCTCTCATCAAGGGTAATACACCTATTAAGTTTAATAAGTGTGGGTGTTATACAACTACAGTCATTGAATGCGTAAGCCCATGTTAGATCATGGTGACCTTGACATTTTATTTACTAACCCAAATCAATAAGGTTCCTCCTCTCACCAAGGGCAATGTGCCAATACCATTTTATGAGTGCATATGCTATATTAATGCAGCTATCGCTGAGAGTAGCATGTCTATATGAGGCCATGTTGACCTTGATATTTGACCTATTGACCAAAAAATACCCGGATTCCTTCTCTGACCAATGGCAATGTATCTAGGCTATAAGTTTTTATGAAGATAGTTATTACGCTTTCGAAGTTTTCATGGGGATTGCATATCTTGCTATATGAGGTTATAACGACAATGACCTTTAACATATTGACCCCCACAATAATAGGGTTCCACTTCTCATCACGGGGGAATGTCCCAGTGAAGTTTCATGATGGTGAGTGTAATGCTTCTGGAGTTATCTCGCGTAATGCATATTTTCATAAATGGCATGACAACCATGACCTTCGACCTCCTGCTACCTAACAATAATAGCATTCCTCCTTGTAACAAGGACAATGACATTCCATGAATGTCAGTGTTATGGTTTGGAAGTAATCGCGTGGAATGCTAATTTCCATGTAAAGTAATGGCGTCTTTGGCCTTTGACCTATTGACCCCAAACTAGGTAAGTCTCATTATCTTACACAGAGCAATGCACCTATACTGTTTTATGAGTGTGGGTGTCATGATTTTGAACTTATGACTTGGAATTGTATTCCATTATAAGGTCATGGCGATCTGACTCCAAAGATATTATGTCCACGATAAAATAAATGGATCGACCAAAATACGTGATATAGTTTACTCCCTTGTATATTTCAGTTCAATTCCTTTTGTTCATTTATGGAATGATCATGGAATATTATTTTGACATAATGCGGGACAGGCGAAGGTCGTATAGCAGAATCTCAAATAAGCATTAGCACTAAATATTCATACGTTAGGGTAGATCATATTAATTTGCATATAATGCAATCTAATACTAGTGGTATTACTTTCCTGTGGAACTTTAGTATAATTACGAAACATGGTGGATTTGCTGAATTATGAGGGAAGATCCAAAAACAAATTGCTTCCACCATTTATCTATGACAATGAACCGTTCAGTTTCATGAGTGTGGATGTTATGGTTTCGCAGTTTTCGCGCGAAATGCGTATTTCCGTAAAATGTCTGGCAATCATTTATTTCCGTATAAGGTCATGGCAAACATGACTTTTGACCTACTGATATTAAAACAGCGATCACTCTGGAACCAATTGAAACAAAATAATAAAAGTGGCCATACTCTAATACATAACTTTGGCGATTGTGATTGAAGAAAGGTAAAACATTGCCTATGAATATAATGTCGTGTATCCAGTCGGTTTATGCCCATTAATGCATCTACGAATAATTACAAAATTGCATCCTCAACAAGTCTGCCAGGCGCTGGAGCGCTGTGGTCTAATGCTAGCTCGTTGGAATCATGATCGAAAGCTCGTGAGTTCGATCCCCGCCATGGCAATATGTGCTGTGTCCCTGAGCAAGCAAGACACCACTTTATCTACAATTGCTTAGTATTGGCTCTACCCAGGCAGACATCGCGAGTGATTAAGATAAGTTCACAAGCAATTCATTGAAATCGATGTCAAATGTATCCATGCTCAGTAGACAGCGCTTGTCTCGGAACTTCGTGTAGATGAAGATGTGAAAAACACACATTTGGTGTCGAGTATATATGCCTTAGGCTTTGATTATAGTTGAAAGGAAACACAAAATCAGCTATTGATTATGCTGATATTTTAATTATATACGATTTTGTACTCTTATATATGTATCTTAAAACTGAAAAAATACCATATTAATATGTAAATCGTAGAAAAAATATACCGACATTTAAATACAGTGGTAATATTACTATTTATGTTTTATTTAGGACAAAAACTGATGTTAGAATTAAGACATTTTAAAGGAATTATTACGTAATATGTAACTAATCAATTTATGTTCACCATGGTCATGTTTAAAAATACGTAAACAATAATGAATGAAATAGCATTATACCATATTTATAAGTCAATTTTATTTGGAAAAAAGTGGTTGCGAAAGAAACAAATGGCCAGAGGGGGCCTTGAAAACCCAAAAGGCGTCCTACTCTCACCTAGGGCAATGCATAAAGTTACATGAGTTTAGAGGAGATAGTTTCGAAGACTATGTGTAATATAAGGTCATGGCGACCTTGACCACTGACCTATTGAACTAAACAAAACAATGTATCTATGAAGTTAAATGAGTGTTAAATGAATGTTGGTGTTACGATTTTGAAGTTATCGCGCGGAATGCGTATTCCCATATAAGGTCATGGCGACCTTGATCTTTGACATACTACTCAAAAAAGCTAAAACGTTCCTCCTCTCACCTATGGTAATGAGAGCTTTATGAGTGTGGGTGTTATGCTTTCGAATGTATTGTCCAGGATGCACAATGTTTACGGACGGACGTACGTACCGACAAACCATAATACGTCCCTCTTTCAAACGGGAGTATAACAAAGATAAAATACACTAGAACAAAACGAAATAATATTTATGATGAACTTACATTATTAACCTACGCTCAATCCAGAGTTGCGCTTTGTTCGATGTCAATTCAAGTATGCACTCTCAATGGAATAACTAAAAGAGATACACCGATATGAAATTGAATTTGCCATTTATTTATACCTATTGTTCTATACGTACAAAGCCGAGAGTAATCACAACGACACGGGACATATTTCACTTAAATTATACATTTAACGATTAACGTACTTAACGATTATTAAACTGTTTTGAAAGTTATCCACAAAATGAATTCAGCAACACAAGCTATACTGAATTCAACAACACAAGTTACATTAAATAAAGCAAGTCTAACAATTACAGCAACACTCTATTACTGAATGTTCTACAATATATACTAAATGCAGCAACATAACATATATTAAATGCAACAACACAACATATCCTACATGCAGAACTTCTGGTATACACTAAATTCAACCATACAAAAACGCTAGATAAAGCATATAGACGCATCCACACTAGACATACCAAATACTACTCATCTTTGCATCGGTCATACATATGTAATTTAACAACGTTTGCTGTTGTCTTGCTATGTCTATGCTTAGTAAGTAAACCCGTACTAATGCGTTGCGTCTATCTTCCAACCAAATCGTGGCTTACATAATGCAATCAGTTTAGAAGAAAACAATGTAAAAGAGAAAATGAAACTCTGAGATACATATCTCGTCGGGTCATATTATCCAATAATATCACACTGAACAAGCAAGGTTTTACGCAAGCCTCAAAATATGCCGATAAGTAAATACACTTGACTGTGGGCCTGTGAACTAATACAAATGCAAACAATTGTTTGTATACATAATTAAAATCCGACAGTTATCAAGCTAAAATAAGTGTTGCTGTTTTTATCAAAAGTAATAACTACGCAATGGATGCGTCAACAGTGTTCTTATTGAAACTTGGCCAATGTCTTATTGATATAATCATTAATGATAGATAAACAAATTAACAGCAAACGAAATACTATAGAATTATATATTTAAACAAGAGGTCAATGACCTTGAAGCTCTACTGATTGATTTTGATTTTAGGAAGTAGTCGCTACAAACTTGTATTTTGAAAATCTACTTTTAGCCGTGGCGGCCATCTTGAATTTTCGGCCGACCTGAATTTTTGCTAGGATCAATTAAGACATCAAGAGCAACATTCGTGTGAAGTTTCATGAAAATCCTTCAAGTAGTTTCAGAGGAATAGTCGCTGCAAGTTTTCATTATATAACTCTATGTAAACAAAGATGGCCACTGGCAGCCATGTTTAACGTCGAATCAAAATAATGTTCGATTCGGATAACCATCATGTCATGCTGATCATTTTAGAAAAAGTCCCATATCAATATCTCTTATAGTTTTCAAGGAGTAGTCGCTACAAACTTATTTTTTAAAAATCGATTTTTAGCCATGGCGGCCATCTTGAATTTTCGGCGAGCCTGAAATTTTGCTAGGATCAATAAGACATCAAGAGCAACATTCCTGTGAAGTTTCATGAAAATCCGTCAAGTAGTTTCAGAGAAGTAGTCGCTACAAGTTTTCATTATATAACTCTATGTAAACAAAGATGGCCGCTGGCAGCCATGTTTAACGTCGAATCTAAACAATTTTCGACAGGGACCAACATCATGTCATGCTGATCATTTTAGAAAAAGTCCCATGTCAATATCTCTTATAGTTTTCAAGAAGTAGTCGCTACAAACTTATTTATTTTAAATCTATTTTTAGCTGTGGCGGCCATCTTGAATTTCCGGCGAGCCTGAACCATGAACATCCGTCAATTAGTTTCAGAGGAGTAGTCGCTACAAGTTTTTACTATATAACTCTATGTAACCAAAGATTGCCACTGGCAGCCATGTTTAACGTCGAATCAAAATAATGTTCTATTCGGATCAACATCATGTGATGCTGATCATTTTAGAAAAAGTCCCATATCAAAATCACTTATAGTTTTCAAGAAGTAGTCGCTACAAACTTATTTTTTAAAAATCTATTTTTAGCTGTGGCGGCCATCTTGAATTTCTGGCGGATCTTAAATTTTGCTAGAATCATTTAGACATCAAGAGCAACATTCCTGTAAAGTTTCATGAAAATCCGCCAAGTAGTTTCAGAGAAGTAGTCGCTACAAGTTTTTACTATATAACTCTATGTAAACAAAGATGGCCGCTGGCAGCCATGTTTAACGTTGAATCAAAACGATTTTTGAGAAGGACCAACATCATGTCATACTGATCATTTTAGAAAAAGTCCCATATCAATATCAATTATAGTTTTCAAGAAGTAGTCGCTACAAACTTGTATTTTAAAAATCTTTTTTTAGCTTTGGCGGCCATCTTGGATTTCACATCAACATGCATTTTTGCTAGGATCAACTAGACTCCATGGGCAACATTTCTGTAAAGTTTCATGAATATCCATTCAGTAGTTTCAGAGGAGTAGTTGCTACAAAGTTTACGGACGGACAGACGGACAGACAGACGGACGACGGACGCCGCACCACTGCATAAGCTCTGCTGATCTCTGATCAGAAGAGCTAAAAATCAGAATCGTTTTAAGTGGCAGTGTGAACAAGCTGATTTTGCTTATTTTCCACCTTTTTTTTGGCATGAAAAATAAAAGCCATATAACGCTGAACTTTGTCTTATATATTCAGGGATTCAATAAATGTTATGAATCGTCATCCAAAGGGTTTTAAAGGGTTGCACTTGTTCCCTTCCAATACTTGCGATTTCATTCAGTTGCTGTGCTCAGTAAACATCCCGAACATCATGAAAGATCCCGGAAATAAGATTGCTGCATGTGTGTGCAATTTCTTGAGCATAGGTCAAATACTTTTCAAGGTATGGCCTGTTTTATAGCATTATAAGAGTTACTACAACTACTCGCTGAGTGTTCCAGACTAAATATATTCATAAACAATAACTAGATTAGAGGAAACATGAGGCCAAATGTATTGCACTTTGAGAATATATCTTAAATTGAGGCGCATGATAAGTTTTATTTATAAATTGATATTAATCCATGATTCTTCGTAATACGCATGCTTGAACGGAGAGTACTCATATTTTATGACACTAAATCAACTTTCTCTACACTGAGTATACTGATCTACGTCAAATATACAGATCACAACCTTTGAAAATTCCAAAGCATGTGTTTATATCATTCAAGTTTTTCTAGGAATTCAAGTTGTAAAGCATGCTTATCGTCAACTACATGATTCACAATGAGTTAACCATAGACAAATAAAAACACTATTTACCGTCGCGATTGTGTTTTAACTCGGTAATATGTTCAAGTAAGGTCGAAACGGAAGTCATTTTATTTTACTTTAAAGCTACAGATGTTATTTTTAAACTGATACTAATTCATGGATAGTTTCAATTCGACGAATTGATGCGTAAATTTATGATCTAGCTTTCGTACAGGTAGCATCGAACATATACGGCTTCCGATTATATTTCATGGAAAAAGAGTTGCCCGGAACGGAATTTGAACTAGAGACCTTGCAGTTTTATTTCTAACATGAAGCACCAGACCAAGGGTATCTTGCTGATAAATTACGTATGTTATTACTGTAGCACTTTTAGCACAATGTAGTAATTACGTAATAACTATAGCACACACACCCGCGCAAGCTTTTCATCGCTAAATAAAAATCGATACTAACATTTTGAGACGAAATCTTAGTTGAATTGCTAATCAATAGTATAAATGGTTATTTACATGTGCTAGATTATGGAGAATATACTGATACATCTTGAGGGTCGTTCATATATGTTCAGTTAATTTGTATCATAATACATGTTACTTAATATTAAATATTCTCAAGAATTCGCCATAGCTCAGTGGTAAGTACGTCGGAATGTAAATTAGAAGGTCGTGTGTTCGAGTCACGAAAAATGCAAAAAATATAATTCTAGTAAATCATAATGCTACCTGTGTACAGATATGATGTGCACTGCTCAATGTCTATAAAGTAAATGACGTTCTGCGTTAAATTTTATCGCGTAAATACCCGATGTCGTCATGAGCTGGTGAACATGAAGTTACATATAAAGACACGCCTACACAGAAGAAAGCGATTTAATCACAGGGTATGTCGCTTTAAGCATGCATAGTGTTTGCTATTACAAAATCACATAGCTGTTCAGATATATATGCGTATTGTGTAAAATAGTTTCTGGTCAATTGGTATGGCAAATACGTGATATTGGATGCAATTACTTATTTGTATAACTAACACGCATCTCAATCAGGGCTACTGATATCATAAACTAGCTAACTTCATAGACTACAATATTTAACAAAATGTGTGTGTGGTAAGGGAGGCATAATGGATAATGATGGGTGTTAGTCAGATGTGGCTGATTTTCAAACTTGTCCAAGTTGTATAGACACGTACACTCTGGTCAAGTTTTCGGGGAATATTACGATTTCAGTTAGGTCTTCATTTCTATGAAATCTGACACAATCTTAATTTAATATTTAATTTGCCTCTTACGATACTATATAAGAATAATTTACAATGAAACTAACTTCTGTACGACTCATAAATAAACAATCCTTGAACTTCTACAAAAGTGTTTGCCCAATATACATATTAACTAAATGTATATATTAAATGATCACGTCAAGATCTATGACATTACTGCTTTAAAGACGTTTTTAATGTCACCAAACTGACGCAATCGACATTCTCGTTTCAACTTTGTCCAATATTTACTGACTGCAACAAATTGCTTCATCTCGTTCATAGGAATTTTAATATCACGTGTATCTGGGAGAAACGTTTGAAATTGTGCACTGGTGTTCTCCAATAGTAATAAATAGTAATAAATCGAACTGGTATCGAGAATAAAAATTCAAACTTCTTAAAACGGCGCATTGTGTCTTGATAGTGTGTACACTTGTCTTGTTATGTGTAATTTATTAGGTTTACAGTCAAACTTTCGTCTATTACCCACTAATATTGACTAAACAAGTATTGACCTAATATATATATACATATATCAACACTTAGTGTTTGTTATATCAGTCAACATGCATAACTATAAGTAAAATAAAATTCATTCCGTTTCGTTCGCGCTTGAAAATATTAACCGAGTTAGAACCAAAACCGACTTACGTCGGTTGTGGATATTGACAATGGAACATGCTTTAATTACTTGGTTTGCACATATTCTATGCATCATATGGCCCTAAAGCTTGTAATTAGATTCATCGATGCGAACTCTCCACAGGCGCAATCACATGATACTAATATAGTATTTTCAATTTCCGACGCAGCACACAGTATTTTTAATAAAATGAAGTATGTTTGAGTGAGTGGGGATGGGGTGGTGGTGATGGTGAGCCTTTTAAAGTTTTTCTGTCATATCACGACGCTGCCTACTACCTGTACCAGTGAGCTCAATGATCTGCTTTATAGCGCTGCCACACTGACATACCACGCTGTAGACACATGACATAAACAAATTCTATAAATTGTACTAACAACGGGCCGATCGGTCCTCAAAATACTCTTTATAAGCAAAACATCAAGTAAGGAAGCTACTAGTACCATGTTTATGAATTCTGTGGTTCAACTCGGCTGGGGATTAAATCCACGACACCCCGCATGTGGGGTATACCATGTATGTTAAATAACCATATGAATGTATTAGCAGTATTATTCCATTGTATCATCTCCCTCCAAATACTAAAAATAAGCATACAAGTCGAACCGGAAATGCAGCTTTCACAGAACGCAGTAACCCCCAAAAAAACGCAAAACGACAAACATGAATGGCAATGTGAATGAAGAATAAAGGCATATGACGTCACAAACACATGAAATCCATGAAACCCCGCATGTGAGACGGAATTACAAAGTAGTTGATGTTTGTTTTCATAATATATGTAACGTTATGCTTACCTGTCTTTAATCTTGTCTTGTCTTACATTTAACGGTTTATTCGCATTGCTCTGGCTTCTGCCAAGCCACTGAGTACTTACTTTGTGGCTTTCTAGGCTTTTGTTTTTTATTAAAAATACTTGACCATTTATATGTTTTACTTATATTGCCTATTACTGCTGCCTTGTTTGTTTGAGATTATAACCTGGCGGGGATATTTTAATTTACACGGTCTTGTTTATAGGGATGACAATAGGGTATAATGAGGTTTGATGCACCCTAGAACCTGAGTTAAACTCCCAGTGGCCTGTTTAGCCACTGACCTTGCCAACGCGGGAGCCATATCGTCAACCCTTTTGTGTTTTATTCTTATTTTGCATTTTATTCATCTTTAAAGTCGTTCTTTGTTTCTGTGTGTTTGTGGTTGACTGTCGTCCTTTATTGCTACTTTTCCTGTTCAATTTTTATATTTACTTTTACTTGAATAGAATATCAAGAAGTTTACGCATCGATGATACTGTTTACACTAATCATCACATATTTTGCATAATATTCGGTAAAAGCAGATTATGTGGCACGGCGGAAAATACATTTATCTAATATGCACAGTCGCATGTTTTCGTATTACTAATCTTTTAGTTAGAAAAGGATATATGTCAATACTCAGTGTCATTTTCACAATTTCATGTATTGATTTGTTCACTAAAATTATGATTTTCACTCTCTAATTTAAAATACTGGTATACAATTAATTACAGTATATAGTCTGACATCAAACATCAAATAGTATTATATGCATGCGCGTTTATTGTTAACAGATTGTTTTGAAAGTGGAGTGCGTGGTCCAGTGGTAGAGCGTCGAACTCCAGATCAAGAGGTCGTGGGTTCGATCCTCGCCGCGGCCACGTTATTTATCCTTGAGCAAGATAATTAATCCACATTGCTTAGTACTGGTTCTACCCAGGAAGCCATCGAGAGTGATTAATCTAAGTTGCAATAACTTGTTTCGCAATCGATGTAAAAATAAATATGTTTAAACAGATTGTTTTAACTCTTCTGCCTTTTTTTGTAATTTAAAAAGCCACACTAGTGTTTGTTTAGTGCTGTGTGACGGCCGTAATAAGTCGTCACGACTATAAATGTGTTGTGTCATTACTTACTGGTCCTTTGGGATCATCAGGCCAACTATTCGTGGCTTTAAATTAGATTATCGTTTACGCCGGTGCTATAAGCAGTGAGTGTCACTCGTCAGACATATTATGTCATATGATCAAACAATGGCACCGAAAACGATACATTATACTTCAAAAGTCTAAATAGAATTCAAAGATAATGGTGATCAAACCTTTGACATACTAACCCCACAATCACCTGGAGTTATTGCTTTACAATTTGTGCATTGAATTTTCCAACTTTTTTTTTTTTTCTCAAAAAATGTTACAAGACGTATGCTTGGGTCATTCTCATGTGTGTGTGCAGATTCGAGATAAATACTAGATACGACTATAGAAACTAACTATTGTTATAATTTAATTTCGTTCTATTTATTTTATCAACGTTGTATAAGGAACAATGATGCCACATGGATGGGAAATTCAAAAGGACTGGTATTTAATTCAGAAACAGTTCAATCTTTTATTAAACTACATGTACTCCAACAACGCGAACGCTGACATAATAATGTAACGTGTGACACCCTTCACCCTGTATTATCCCGCTACACTCCTTCCCTAACACACACACACAAATGGAACAATTAAATATCCCCGTTAATTTGCCTAAAGTTACCCGGTCGAAATGGGTCTGAGAATGTTTCCTTTTTTAATTTCAAATCCTGGATTCGTCAATGAATAATATAATTGCTAGGTGAAAACACACAGATTTGCCGCCTACTTCAAAAACTAAAAAAAAACAATATCATATATTATCATATACATGATGTCTGATTTCTGCCATTTCGTTTTTTCGCTATGTCAGGGCGAAAAGAATACAGAACAAAAAGACAGAACGAAAACACAAGAAATTCAAGGCAAACAAATGACAGAATGAAAATACGACATTCTATAAGGCAAAAAGATGAAATTGCACTTAGCCAAATAATAAATACTAGCAGACGACATGTTATATTGTCATAGTTTCGTTATTTATTATAATAGTTTCGGTCGTTGCATCCATTTGCACAAGGGAAACAAGTGCGAATATAACATAATGACTGAATCGCGCATGCCAAGCGGAAGGCGAAACTACGATTTAACGAAAATACGGCAACTTCAACGCGACAAAACGACCCAACAAAAATACCACAGTTTAGAAGAACAATTTCGAAATAACGGTATACGAAATAACAAAAAGACGACACTTTAAAATATACAAATGTCGCGGCTAAAGTGGTCGCTTTTCGTTACTTAGCGTGGTGTTATTTCATCTGTTTACATTTGAGATTTCGAATTTTCGTTCTGTCGTACATTTGTCAAATCGAATTTTTGTAGAGAAAAAACGATAAGACGAAATAGCAGAGATCGGCCCCTTTACATGTGGGTTTAACACTTGCTATTTTATGTTTGTATATATATATATATATATATATATATAGAGATATATCACTGATGGCTTTAAATACAAACAGTTCACATGTTTACTTGCCCTGTTTTCGTCAGGAAATTATATATGTGTTCAGTGTTTTTTGAAAGATCCTTTTCTCAATTCCATGTATTAATGTGTTAAAATATAATATACACTCTTTAATTTAAATTTCTGGTTTACCTACCTGACATCAAACATATACATATATGCATGTGCATGTATTGTTAACCGACTATTTTAACGTGTCTGCCTGTTTTGCAATTTAAAATGTCACACTAACGTTTGTTTGGTGCTGTGTAACGTCCGTAACAATTCGCCCAGACTACAAACCAGTACTGTTATTACTTACTGTTCCTTTTGGACCATCAGGCCAAATATTTCTGGCTTTAAAGTAAAACATCGCTTAAGCATGAGAGACTTGAGCGGTGTTGCACTAAACATTACCTCTCTTGATGAGACTAAATAAAACTGAGTCTGCTACATTTATTTTGTGCTAGTTGCTTCCAATGGATCCCATCTTCAGTATTTATTAAATATATTATTTTAATTTAAGTATTCGTTATCAAATGACGTCGTGTGTATGCCATTTTATATGTGGTATTTTAACGTGTAACAGAGGATGATACTGTATAATGTTTAACGAGGCGCTCGATTGTATTTGCTAATGCGTTTACTAGACTGTTCCACAGTCGTCATTAAAATAGACGACTGTCAGTAGCCACTACACGTGACCAAACTGGAAGGCATTCATTAATGAAACACGATCGGACGAGACCCGTCATCCAATTTGTTTTCGTCTATTAACAGATTGTGTATTGAAATTGTGTATGCGTAATTTATTTGAGATTGAATCTGTTGAAGCTGACATGTTAGATTTATTGTGAAGTGTAATTGATTATAAAAAGAAAATGGGATGTAACTGTATTACTTATTACCCTGTTTGAATGACATATAATGGATACAAGGAATTTTACTTTTAGTATGAGGGGTTGCGATGGGGTAATCCGAGCCTTCTCTGACCCTAAAGGCCTTTTTTTTTCTTTTCTTTATTCTTTTTTTTTTTCTTTTTTTTTGTGGCATTTTACACAGCCAGATGAAATATCAAAATAGTAAAAAGTGCTGGTTCTCTATTCGGGTTAGCGAAGGGGATGGGGTGTGGGGGTACGGTGGGGGCGGGGGCTTATCATTTAATTAGCCGAGATTTTCGATATGCAACAAATGTTTTACTGCCATAAACACCCAACATCGACAATCACTTATTGTTTAATCCATAAGTCGCGTTGTGTGTACAAGCGCACTGCGATTTAATTAGACATACAGTAACTAGATATTTTCACAATATACATACTGGAAGTATGGCAAATAAATATTTCAAATTAATTAGCGTTGTAAAAATAGTTTGTAAATTCATGGAATATACTCAGTTTACATACCAAATGAATACAGCATTAGCCATAATCGAAATAAGGGAAACCCCAGAAAAGGAAAAACAAAACGTAACTTGAAATACGAGATTAAATAGACAAACTATTAAAAGAGAGGATTATACGAATATATTTAATTAACATTAACATTTAAATTTATGTTAATTACCACAATAGTTGAGGCATTAATGTGTTAATTCCTATGTGCAAACTCCAGGCATTCACCCACCATATATATTCATGCCACCAACGAGTTAATATATGCTTAACTAAATTCATCGTTTAATTAGCCGGGATTTTCGATATGCAACAACTGTTTTACTGCCATAAACACCCGAAATCGACAATCACTAATTGTTTAATCCATAGCTCGCATAGAGTGAACAAGCACACTGCGATTTAATTAGAGACATCAGTAATTAGATAGTTTTACCATATACATACTGGAAGTATGAAAAATAAATATTTCAAATTAATTAATGTTGTAAAAATAGTTTGTAAATTCATGGAATATACTTATGCATGGAATATGCACCCTAGAACCCGTTTAAACCCCCAATGGCCTACTTTGCCACTGACCGTTCCAAGGTGGTAGCCCTTTTGTCAACCCTTTTGTGTTTGTGATGTCGTTTGCATTTATTATTACTTTTGCCTTCTTGTTTTCTGTTTGTCTGTTTGCGTGTTTGTTTCTGTGTTTTGTGGTTGACTGTCCTCCTTGAATGCTACTTTCCCTGTCCGATCTTTTTATATTTCTTTTAGTAAACATAATAAATGAAAACAGCATTAGCCACAATTGAAATAAGGGAAACTCCGAAAAATGAAAAACAGAAATTGAAATACGAGATTTAAATAGTCAAAATATTAAAAGAGTGGATTATACGGATACAATTTAATTAATATTAATATTTAAATTGGAAAATGTCCATTATTAATAATAAAAATATGAGTCAGGTGTTACACAGAGGAAGATGGGTATAGCTGATTTGAAAAGCACTGCAAATTGTATCGATTTCTATATAATGTGAGAGAGATAGTAATGAATATGTTCATTTACAAAGTGGCTTCGGTGTCTCTGTGGATAATGCATTGTGGTTTGGAGCTAAAACCTCTGCCCGGTGTTTATGCGATACATACCATAGTCATGTCTGATGGGAAACTTCATTTTAGCTCCCTCTGAGGTCGCTGTCCCAATATAACCAAATATGTTGTTTTAGCCCTATTACATTTTTACATCAACGTCTGAATTATACGCTAGAAACCAATAATGTGTTTATGATCCATGTGATTTTTTTAAAAATGAAGATATAATTTCATATATAGGGAATGTACTAATGATTTAATGATTTTAAAGGGACGCAGAGCAATCTTGAATAATTTCATTCAAATAAACACCTCCGGTTTATTATTCAAATATGATGTTCGCTTTAAAGGGACACACGGCAATCTTGAAGTGTTTGAAATGGGTGTCTCGATTTATATATCCAGAATCATGTTTACTTTTAACTGGTTACATTTAAATAAATACCATTTTAAGTATTCTCTTCTTCGTCTTACTCTACAGTACTTCTTAATATATTATTGGTGCAATAATATCAAAATTGAATAATAGCAAATACAATTTTTTTTATTATTATTCTTATAATTAATATTAATGATTGAACAAATGTAAGTTATCCAGAAAAACTAGCGGAACGCCGTGAGTTTTAAAAAAATCAAGTTTGCGGTGTGTCCCTTTAAAGCTGCTTGCATACATATTTAAATTAAAGGTAATAGCATGTTGGAATTTTCAATATATTTTCATGCAGCAATATCTGTGATTTCTTTAATTGGTCAACCTAACTGAAATAGCAAGTGTGAGGAACTAGCAACTCCTTGTGTGTGGTACCTCTATAACAGCTGCTGTGAACGATGATTATAATGTGTAGAGTTGAAAAGTGCACTTTCATTAAAAAAACAGTTGTGGTAGAAACTAAAGCAAGTCTTTCTAATCGAATTACTATGTAATTTATTATTAGTTCTTTAACTATCAAGCAATGCATCAACTTGTATTAATTGCATCAATAATTTAAATTGGTGTTCTAACAAAATAGTGTGGAAATCAAGTTGCGAGCTCCAAATTTCCATTTAATATGTTCTTCGCGCATTTTAATGTTTTAAATCTTAAATTTGAAAAATCTCAATATTTTGTGTTAGAAAGTTTTGGCAGGCCTAATAACGGGTTTACTGTATCAATACGCCGATATATGAATTATAGTACATGGTATGATCTGAGAATTCATTACTTTAAGACACACACGAACGACAAGTAATAGCAGGGAGTAAGTATACATGGAGGAGACACGGACCGTTTTGTGTTGTCGCGCGTGTGTTTCACTACTGCGTGGAAATGACTACTTCTGGTTGTTGCGCGCGTGAGTGAAAAACAGCAAATTCTTATAAATTATTATTATTGTATGTATTACTTACTCCCTGGAAATAGTCACAAAAAGCATGAATTTAATTGATCTTATATTAAAAGAACGAAATTGACAAGACGCCGCGAATTTAAATAAAGAAAATGACGATTGCCGTGTTTCAAATCGGAAATATAATATTTCGATATGTGCAAATATTGTCGTTATTGAGCGATAAGTATATATACAAAGTCATACAGTTTCCTGTGAAGTTATATTATTTAACTTTTACCAATTACAATAAAAAAAAACGTTATCATACTTCATTGAAATATGGCGAAATAAGTATATCTGGTTTACTTTTATTTTATCTCTCATTATTTGTACAACATGATATGTGCACACAATACATGAAAAAGTACAACAACGGACGTAAACAAAAGTAATAGGATGTTATATAAACTATTAAATAAAGTAGTTTCTGAGAGTATTAAATACCAGATAGTTTGCGTCCGCTCATATAATGTATCAGGTCGTATACCTGCAGTATGGGGTAAACGTTTAATCAATCCTATTCCAAAATAAAACTCCGTTGATCCAAAGGACCCCCATTCGTACAGAGGTATTTCACTTGCTTGTTCGATGTACAAATTGTATCTTTCTATCATTAATAATCGCCTTACTGTTTGGTCCGAGTCAAATGATAAATTAGTAGATGAACAGAATGGCTTTCGGCAGAAATGAAGCACTATAGACCATGTTTCTTCCTTAACACACATTATTGAAACGAGAAAGAAAAAGAAAATGTCTACTTTTTGTGCTTTTGTTGACTTTAGTAAAGCTTATGATTTTATTATTAGAGATAAACTGTGGAAGCGATTAAGTAATCTCGGCATATCTGGTAAAATGGTAATTGCTATTAAATCTTTATATGTATCTGTCTCTGCATGTGTACGGATAAACAATCATTATACTGATTGGTTTGATGTTAATTCAGGATTGCGTCAGGGATGTTCATTGTCCCCTTTACTTTTCAATTTATTTATTAATGATCTTGCTGTCCGTATTAAAACTTTAGGGACAGGCGTTGATATTGGTAATGAGGAAGTGAGTATACTGTTGTATGCAGATGATATTGTCTTATTGGCAGAAAATGAACATGATCTTCAATATATGCTCAACGAACTGAATAGTTGGTGTGATACAAATCGTATGTCTGTTAATAATGCTAAAAGTAAAATTGTTCATTTTAGAACAAATTCAGTTCAAACTTCAACGTCCGTTTTTTCTTGTGGATCAGAAAATATTGATATCACTGATAAAAATGTTTATCTTGGAATAGTATTAACAGAGCACTTATATTATAACGTTACAGCAAAAGTAGTAGCTCAAAGTGCAAGTCGTGCTCTCGGTCTGTTAATTGCCAAGTATAAGAGTCTGGGCGGTATGCCATATGATGTTTTTACTAAGCTATATGACTCATTAGTATGGCCCGTTATCTCGTATGGTGCTGCTATATGGGGTTGCAAAACATATTCATGTATTAATGCTGTACAAAACAGGACTATGCGGTTTTTCTTAGGTACGGGAAAGTTTACACCAACCGCTGCTATTTACGGTGACATGGGCAGGCAACCAGCTTTTATTAAACAGTGGAAATGCATTTGAAACCTTTGGTACCGCAGTGTCCATACGAATAATGTAAGACTTAACAAGCGCATTTTTATATGGACCTTACATAATGCTAATAGATTGTGTAAAAAACTGGTGTTATAGCGTTAAAAGCAGTCTTGACAATATTGATTATCGATTTACTGATATGAATAACAAACCATCCAAAAATGTATTTATTGTTTATGTAGTTGACTTTATGATGAATAAACATGCAGAGGAATGGAAACTATGCATACATAGAGTTACAGGTCTAAATAACAACGGTCGTAACAAGTTAAGAACATATAAAGTGTTTAAGTCAGAGTATTGCACTGAGAATTATTGCAAAGTTATATTACCTTTGCATCATCGGTCCGCATTTACAAGGTTTAGGTGCGGTGTTGCACCTTTACGATTAGAGACAGGGCGATATGAACGCATTAAAGAAAATGATCGGGTATGCCCACTATGTAAGACAGGTGTTGAGGTTGAAATTCATGCTATACTTAAGTGCAGTTTTTATAATGATATTAGAGAGGCTTTGGTTAGCAAAGCTTGTACGATCCGTCCTGATTTTAATATTTTAAACGATTTAGAAAAAAATGAAATATTGTTTTCCAACCAGGGAATGGTAAGAGTGTGTGCCAAAACCTGTTACGTGATTTTACAAACTAGAAATTATTATCTGTATAAATAATGTTACATTGATTTAATCAGACGACTTATATGTACTCTTTTATTTATTGTTGGACAGTTATTGTTAATCAGTTCATAACAAGTCTGACCTGATGTGATAATGGATCTTTTAGTATTTCTTTATTTGCGCTTATTAGGTGGATACTCCCCGGGTGCTTATTTACAAATTTCACAGTGTACCCAAACTCATTTTAATGGCATTTTAAACTTTGAGTATCATATATGTGATACTCATAAGGTTGATTAACAATAGTTGTCCAATTCTTATCACATTAAATATATTATTAGTAACTCCTGCACAGGGCAAAATGATAATTATGTTTTGATATGAATTATTAAATGTTATATGGTAATGTGCAATAATATCGTCTCCTATAATTCCTTTAGACTGTTGTTTACAAGTCATGTTTTAAGTATGAAATAATGAATATGTGTATGCATATTTGATTGTAAACAATGAGACGCAAATAAACTATTAAACTATAATTATTTTGACAAGTGCACATTGTATTAACTCTATGATACACATAACATATATTGAAAAGAAATTTCAGCTTGTTATAAATGCACGGTGGGGAATCAAAGGCACCATAACGCTATTGTTATGCGTTAAAATTGTCACCGTGCATTTTCCGTTACGGTGCCCAGCGCAGAAATTGTCGTCAAAAGGTGAGTGTGAAATTGTGTGGTTCTTTTATCAAGACGTTTTATGTCCAATTCCCCAAAATCGGGGAATGTCATTCCGGACAAATATGTCCAACTTTATTTTGAAAGCAAAAAAATTGAAAAAATGCCAAAATCTAATCGTGTAGAGCGTTTGGACTTTGCAAGAGTTCATTCTTGATTTGACAAAATCAGAATTTTGTGACCATTCTTCAACGATATGCAGGTCTACGCTAATATTTGACCTTCATACAACTGTGTAATGGACAGACGGATGCTCTGGTACAAAAAACTGAATATTATATGCCATATAAAATGCTATAAACCCATTTTTTGAAACGTCGTGGTGTCCAGGTCGAGACTATGGTGCCCAGGTCGCGACATGGTGCCCAGTGCAAGTAACTTAAAAAGAGAAAAAAAACGGTCACATTTATCAAGTACTGGTTTGGCTGTCCAGTTCGCCTTATAGTTATGTCCTATAGAGACTATTTGGTAGATAATAAATAGGAATATGAACAGAGTTCGAAACAAAAAGCAGGGATTGTGGAGGGATGGACTAATTGGATAATTTAGTAGTTTGAAGTTGAATTAAGTTTCCCCACAAACACATTTTAACACAGGTCAAGTCAATTCAAATATTTATTTAGTGGATATCTGTGTATATTTTATTAAATGTGACCGTTTTTTACTTTTAAAGTTACTTGCACTGGGCACCATGTCGCGACCTGGGCACCATAATCTCGACCTGGGCACCACGACGTTTCAAAAAATGGGTTTATAGCATTTTATATGGCATATAATATTCATTTTTTTGTACCAGAGCATCCGTCTGTCCATTACAGAGTTGTATGAAGGTCAAATATTAGCGTAGACCTGCAGATCGTTGAAGAATGGTCACAAAATTCTGATTTTGACAAATCAACAATGAACTCTTGCAAAGTCCAAACGCTCTACACGATTAGATTTTGGCATTTTTTCAATTATTTTGCTTTCAAAATAAAGGTTGGACATATTTGTTCTTGAATGACATTCCCCGATTTTGGGTAATTGGACATAAAACGTCTTGATAAAAAAAAAATCACACTCACCTTTTGACGACAATTTCTGCCCTGGGCACCGTAACGGAAAATGCACGGTGACAATTTTAACGCATAACAATAACGTTATGGTGCCTTTGATTCCCCACCGTGAAATGGCCTCGTTAATTATAAATTAAATCCGTATTCGTCGTAAATCATAGTTGAAAATGTTATGTCGCCAAATAAAATTATATAATACAATCAAGTATGCATAATTAAAGTTTAGGATTGGACCATGCATTATTTTGTATGTTAATTGTGATTGGCTGATTGAAAGGGAGTAGTTGACTCTATGTCACAACATATGATTGGCCAACATATAAAACGCTGAAAACCCCAACTGTGATTGTAATGGTCAGTAATGGTCAGCCCGTGGTGGAAACTCGTAAATATCAGTTTAGGATACCAGTCCAATATATACAGATAGGAATGATTTGACAAATAAATATGAATAATTAAAAATACAGGTATAAGGACAAACATATTAAATCAAACGTTTTTGTTTGAAGATATGTATAAATTCGTCAAATGAACATAATTGCGCAATACGAAAACTGTTACATATGAACGGATCAATTAGTAAAATTATCGTTTCGACTTGTTAAGGCTTATGTTTAGGTGTAAGTCTAAGTTGTATAGACCCACCGCCCATTGTTCCACGACCAATCTCGATGATAGCGGGCACATTAGATAAAGCTCGCACTGTAAAAAAAAACGTAATTGAATAATTCATATTCAATTCATTTTCACGTTTATCATTTGCATGCGTTACATTAGTTCACGTCATGCCATAATTTTGTTTTAATTCGGATATTACTACGACTAACACTGCTGCTGCTACTACTACTACTACTACTACTACTACTACTACTTCTACTGAGTTTTTTTAAAAGTCCACGAATTATATAGTCCTTCCGCAAAATATGTGTTGACTTTCTAAACATTACATTTGATTTGCATTGAATACATTTTGAGAACCGAATCGTGATCAATATAATCATTTGTAATTGTTTAACCACTTATATTTAATGCGTATAGTCAACTCAGGTATTAATCGTTCGCCGTTCAGCGTGTCAGTTATTACGATTACACAATTAACACCTAGTATGAACACGCAGTACGCGTGTCATTCATTTTATACTCGGCGTCTGTTTATTCAATCCACTTAAAGCAAGGTACCGCGTTTTGTTCCCATTCACGCAAAAACGCTAAATATGCATGTATCATATAGCTATGTAACTCATTATTTATAAAACACCATGTTTTAGCTTAACAAAGTATCTCCATTAAAATAAAATAGTATGCGTCTGCTACGAAATAATTATATAGATTATTTATTGAGCGCATCTGAATGTTTTACTGGTTAAATGATCTGCATTCTCATTGGCTCAGTCACCGTTTTACAGTTTAGGGCGTTTTGCATTCTGAATTGTAGAAATCATAGACCTCCCTGTATTGTTAAATGTTGTGAATGCACGGACCCGAGTTAGTTGTAGCATGCATAGATTCAGAATGTTAACATGCGTCAACATTCGGCAGATCAATACGTAGTATTCTGTTAAAGATGATAATATCATGATTGTCTAAAAATGAGATATAGGGTCCTATAGAAACCACAGCGTCCGAACGCAATGGCATCGTAGGTCCATAATGTACTGCAAACAAGGACTTGATAATACAATGAAAGAGACAAAAAACAACAGAAATGGTGGTGAAGACAGGGTTACCGACTTGGAACGGTCACTAGGCAATACTAATACCTCTTACAATAGTTTTGAGATGTATATGATATTTTTCAGGTGAAATTTCTTTAAACTACTTTTACTTCTGATTTTTTTTTTCTCAACTCAACATCGAAATATCTCTTCCCTCGGTTCTGTTATATGGTATATGTTTTTTTTGCAATAGTTTAATAAAAGAAATACTTCAATGGCATTTACTTATTTATCAAAATCATTTTTAAAATGTCTTCAATTTATACATAACAAATACAAGATATTCATTCAATTATTTTCTCCTTTTTTCAGATAACTTTAAGAAATTTCAATGTCCTTATATTGTAATGAGAATTATATTTTTAAAAATAATCACGTTTTTAGCGATTTTGGTTCAAATTTCTAACTTAATTTAACTTAACTAATGGTACTAAATATAAAAGCTTTTCCAAATCCCTGGTCCTTTAGAATTGTTTTTCTTTATCTCAGGACATCTTTAGATGAATGAAAACACTTTAACCACTTCTGTTTTGTTTAATTAGAAGTGTCAATATTATTTTAATAATAATTCCAAATACCATCGATTTGTATGGTGTTTTTTGCTGATTTTCCACAAAAAAAAGTCCAGCTCTATACGTTTTGTTTCATTCCAAATATTATTTTTTATCTATATGAATATAACAGACAACTTTCGGAAGCTTCAGCTCCCTAATATTGCAATGATAATAATAATTAATAAAAATATTCCTGTTTTTAGCGATTTTGGTTCAAATTTTCAAATTTGTCACAAATGATCCCAGCTGTTCCAACTCTTTGATCATTTAGATTTTTTATATCTCAGGATATCTTTACAGGAATGAAAACACTTTAAAAAACTCCTGTTTTGTTAAACTGGAAGTGTCAATATTTGTTTATTAGTATTATCATTTCAAAAATCATCGATTTGTATGATTGTTTTGCTGATTTTGCCCCAACATTTTAAGCTGTAAACATTCCAGTATTTGGCGATTTTTGTTCAAATTTGCAGGCTATTTCTTTTTTACTAAGATATATCTAAAAGGTGGTAGCATTAAAAATTTGCCAGCTGAATTGGTACCGAAAGTTGAGTAGCCCATGATCTAGTTCGACTGATATATCTACCTGTTATAGCAAAGATACAGCTATACTCGAAGTTTGAAGTTTTTAATTCATACATTATCTGAGAGTGTCCTTAACGCAAATATATGACTTTAAATACTGATTTTCACATCTTTTTGCCCTGTGCATACACCCTTTCAGTTAGGCAGCCGTAAAGTGTCATATTAGAACTGATAGAAATGCTCGTGTATTAAAAAATAATTGTCCAAATGGTGTTCAGTTCATTGATAATTATAAAGCAATGTCAGGTCAACTAATTTAACAGAGCATTGGAATCGAGTGTCACGTGTTCAAGTGCCAGTACGGCCACGCATTTTTCTAGTCATGTTGTATGCAATGATCTATTCTAATCCATTTCTTCTTTCAATGAAAACTCAGACACAACTTTCATTCCAAATTGTTATGGAAAAGAGTCAGCATCAATATTAGCAGTAATTTCTGGTGGGTGTGTTAGGTGTGTTAGTAAAGCATCGGAAAAGTCGACAACACTCAGCATAATTTTTTTCTAATACTGAGACACATCACTCAAGTTCGATAGATGATTACAGTCATGCAGTTTGTGAAAGTTCGTAAAATATCCACCTATACACTATTCATCTTTTAAAATCGGTCACTTTTCAAAGAACTATATATTTTTTAAAAATTCATAGTTTCATTTGCAATTTTAACTGGCGTCGTTTAACAAATATCGCTAGTGTTTTATAAAACTTAATCTGCCTTTATTAGACTAAAACTTTGTTTATAAACTTAATAAAATATGGGTATGTGTTTAGGTGATTTCCAGCTTTTAGTATTCGTGTTATGTTCAAACAAAATGGATGACCGATTATAAACGTTGAGTAGCGTGGAGGTCTGTGTGGAAAATGACTGCACTGCTTTGAATCCACTTACTTTAAATAACAATATAATATATGACTATGTAAAATAAAATAGAAATGAGGATTCGTGTACATGTATACACTTTTGTTAACATGTTAATATATTTCATATATGGTCACAGTCACAAGAAAACGAACTTTTTGCAGTGATGCTGCCTTGTTGGTTAGAGATTAGATCATGGCGGGGATTTTTTTTATTGACACTGTCCTGTTTTAATGGGATGACAGTAGGGTAAGTGTGAGGTTTGGTGCACCCTAGAACCGGTTAAACCCCCCCCCCCCCCACCCCAGTGGCCTACTTTGCCACTGACCATTCCAAGGCGGTAGCTCTATTGTCAACCCTTTTTGTGTTTGTGATGTCGTTTGTATTTATTATTACTTTTGCCTTCTTCTTGTCTGTTTGCGTCTTTGTTTCTGTGTTTTGTGGTTGACTGTCCTCTTTGAATGCTACTTTCCCTGTCCGATCTTTTTATATTTCTTGGTACGGTAAAAATGAAAAAAAAACACAGGTATAGACGAACCCCATGCTTCCACTACACAAACTGATACTGCATGCTGTATTTAAATGGGGTATAAGCTGTGTCCGTTGTGTTTCATTATTGGATATAACGACTCATTTTAAAAATTGCTGACAGACTGGAAACCTCCAAGGTAAATATTTGATCATTTTCCGGAGGATGTTGCTTTATGTCTATATTTAGTCGAAGTAAATATCAATACTCCAATTTGTCTTTTTTGACCGAGACTAAAATCACATATTAATGTGTCCACAAATTTGTACATGCTTTATTATGTCCTTGAAATCACAGATATAACGATATTGCTTGCTAAAATACACGGGTACTTCCGTTATATCCAATATAATATATAGCAGTGTAGCCATTGAAAAGGATTTTGGTGGTGCGTATGGGAGGGGGCGGGGTGGGATGTGGTGGTGTTGGAGTTATAGGTGTAAGAATAAATAAACAAAACAAAACAGAATTATTTTTAAACAAGAGGCCCAAGAGGGCCTGTGGACGCTCTACTGGCTAATATGGCTCTTATAACATCAATGAAGCGAGTGACTATCGTCTTAAAGAGGCAGAATATAGCATTTTTAACTAAATCAAGAGCCATAACTCCGCCGTTACTTATCCGATCTGGCTGGTTTTCGAACTTGGCCAGTAGAGATAATAAAAAAAAACATCTTTACCGAGCTGTTATTGACATTAACAATCTGGTAAAGTTTGGTAAAGATCGAATGAAAAAAATATGCCGTCTAGAGTGTACACAAGGTTTTTCAAGTATTTGACCTAGTGACCTAGTTTTTGACCCCATGGGACCCATTTTCGAACTTGACCAAAATATAATTAAGACAACATTTCGACAAAGTTTCATCAAGATCGGTCAGAAATATGGCCTCTAGAGTGTACACAAGGTTTTTCAAGTATTTGACCTAGTGACCTAGTTTTTGACCCTGTGTGACCCATTTTCGAACTTTAGCAAGCTATAATTGAGACAAATATTCTGACAAAATTGCATCAAGATCGGGTCAAAAATATGGTCTCTAGAGTTTACACACGTTTTTTCTAAAGTTTGAAATAGTGACCTAGTTTTTAAACCATGTGACCCATTTTTGAACTTGACCAAGATATAATTAAGACAAATATTTTGACAAAGTTTCATCAAGATTGGGTCAGAAATACGGCTTCTATAGTGTACACAAGGTTTTTCAAGTATTTGACCTAGTGACCTAGTTTTTAACCCTATGTGACCCATTTTCAAACTTGATCAAGATATATTTAAGGCAAACATTCTGACAAAGTTGCATCAAGCTCGGGTCAAAAATATGGCCTCTAGAGTGTACACAAGGTTTTTCCAATATTTGACCTAGTGACCTAGTTTTTAACTTCATGTGACTCATTTCCGAACTTGATCAAGATATAATTAAGATAAACAATTTGACAAAGTTTCATCAAGATCGGGTCAGAAATATGGCCTCTAGAGTGTACACAAGGTTTTTCAAGTATTTGACCTAGTGACCTAGTTTTTGACCCCATGGGACCCATTTTCGAACTTGACCAAAATATTATTAAGACAACATTTCGACAAAGTTTCATCAAGATCGGGTCAGAAATATGGCCTCTAGAGTGTACACAAGTTTTTTCAAGTATTTGACCTAGTGACCTAGTTTTTGACCCTGTGTGACCCATTTTCAAACTTTAGCAAGCTATAATTGAGACAAATATTCTGACAAAATTGCATCAAGATCGGGTCAAAATTATGGCCTCTAGAGTGTACACACGGTTTTTCCAAAGTTTGACCTAGTGACCTAGTTTTTAACACCATGTGACCCATTTTTGAACTTGACTAAGATATAATTAAGACAAACATTCTGACAAAGTTGCATCAAGCTCGGGTCAAACATTTGGCCTCTAGAGTGTACACAAGGTTTTTCTAATATTTGACCTAGTGACCTAGTTTTTAACTTCATGTGACCCATTTCCGAACTTGATCAAGATATAATTAAGATAAACAATTTGACAAAGTTTCATCAAGGTCGGGTCAGAAATATGGCCTCTAGAGTGTACACAATGTTTTTCAAGTATTTGACCTAGTGACCTAGTTTTTGACCCTTTGTGACCCATTTTCGAACTTTAGCAAGCTATAATTGAGACAAATATTCTGACAAAATTGCATCAAGATCGGGTCAAAAATATGGCCTCTAGAGTGTACACACGGTTTTTCCAAAGTTTAACCTAGTGACCTAGTTTTTAACACCATGTGACCCATTTTTGAACTTGACCAAGATATAATTTAGACAAATATTTTGACAATGTTTCATCAAGATTGGGTCAGAAATACGGCTTCTATAGTGTACACAAGGTTTTTCAAGTATTTAACCTAGTGTCCTAGTTTTTAACCCCATGTGACCCATTTTCAAACTTGACCAAGATATAATTAAGACAAACATTCTGACAAAGTTGCATAAAGCTCGGGTCAAAAATATGGCCTCTAGAATGTACACAATGTTTTTCCAATATCTGACCTAGTGACCTAGTTTTTAACTTCATGTGACCCATTTCCGTACTTGATCAAGATATAATTAAGATAAACAATTTGACAAAGTTTCATCAAAATTGGATAACAAATATGACCTCTAGAGTGTACACAAGTTTTTTCAAGTATTTAACCTAGTGACCTAGTTTTTGACCCCACATGACCCATTTTTGAACTTGACCGAGATTTCATTAAGACAAACATTCTGACAAAGTTTCTTGATGATTGCATCAGAAATGTGGCCTCTAGAGTGTACACAAGAAAAGTTAACGGAAGGACGACGGACGGACGGACACGGACAACGGACAACACACCATCCCATAAGCTCTGCTGGCCCTTGGCCAGTAGAGCTTAAAATCAGGTTGAACAAGAAATTCGAGCTTTAGAGACCTATAAACACAGCTTAAACGTTAAATTTGACAGTTCACATTTTAAGGGCTATCATAATTTGGGATCCATAGGAGACCAAGGGGTATAGGAACCAAACTTACTTATGCGGCACTTAAGATACTACTATCAGAAAGCTCAATGCCAACTTTGATTGAGCCGGGACAATAAATGTAAGAGATATACACCTCTAAACACAGCTTACATGCAGAGCTCGATGTGAACTGGGACGCCGACTCTGACGCCGATGCCAACGCCGACATAAGTTCTCGTATTCTTCGAATAGTCCAGTCTCATTAAAATTAGCACCTTTATCACGCTACGATACACTCTACGCTACTACGGATCTGACAACACTGCATTGGAGGTCACGTCAGATTGACCTTACGATTAGCCAATCAGATTTCAGCCTTCACAATCGCTCGGTATGGAAAAAGACAGTGTCCGTAACTTTAGCTTATAAAACACAAACAACTGCGTTGACAAACATGACACATCAACCATTATTGAATATTTGCTGCTTCGCAGGGTTGAACTCGTAACCCACACTAAAGTTACACTTGCGGGTAATAATAATAAAACATCGCTATCAACTGCGCTAAGCGGGCCAGATGTATGTATGAGTACTATATAGAAACCCTAAAGTTGCACCCATGCTTTTGTTCGCATTATTGCTGTAAAACATGCCATTTAATCGTTTCTTTAAATTTATCGTGCAAACCACAGCATTAATACACGGTGACTTTATCCTTTTTTCGGATATATGTGTTTTATGTGGATATTCGTTTGTTCAGTTCACTCGAACATCATCTGGAGTGCGTATGAAACGCGTGATTTCATTGGTTGAATTTATTTGATCTTCTCATGAATATTGATTTTAACGACAATGCAAAGTTGCGACAATCACATTTCTATGTGGAACAATCAATAGTATGCCAGCGGACGAGAAGTACATCATAGATCAACACAGTTATAATATGAATAAGGCACTGCCTCATGGCGAGCGTCGGTCTAAGTAAATAAAATGGTTACATTGTGTAATATTACTCATACTGTAATACTTTATAACATAGGGATTTTCTAATCCCAACTCAGTTACTCCGTTCTAAGGGACACACAAAAAACGCAACCCACTCTTATTCACATACAAACTTTGTGATCATCACATAAAAAAAACTAATTCAACAAATTATTTAAGCATAACTATTCGAAATCGAAATGGGATATACACATTATACTCTATTACTTCCAAATCAAACCGTGGAGCGCTGTGGTCTAGTGGTAGAGCGTTGGACCCATAATCCAAAAGTCGTGAGTTCGATTCCCGCCATTGCCATATGCGTTGTGTCCCTGAGCAAGACACTTTATCTGCATTGCTTAGTACTGGTTCTACCAAGGAAGACATCGAGAGTGAATTAAATAAGTTCATAGAGCTTTCGTTACAATCGATGTAAAATAAATAAGTTTAATCTAAATCAAACCAAGCACTGCGGTGTGATTTCCATTGTAATGTTGGCAGGGCTTTTACCCCCTAAAAATTGTGAAGACTCCCTAGCCTGGTCACTTTGGTGGAGAAAAAAAAGCGCGAAAACTGCCTAATTTGTGAAAAATGTATTGAATACATGCATTTTTTTTGTGGGAGCAGGATAATATGAAACATTTTAGATAAACTTTCTTCTATGAACATATTCAGAACAAAACAATATTGAACAAGTTAAGTGGTGGAAATGTTTTCCAAAATAAATAAAATAATAATAATAAATAAAAGAAATAAATTAATTATAATAATTGTGAAGCAAATCGGCCACAGTTGTGAACAAAATGACTTGAATTGTGAGTAAGTGTCAGGTGAACTTGAATAAGCGTGATCAGTATAATTATGTATGCATACTTTTTTTTTATGAGACTTCTCAGGATGATTCAATCTATTCCTATTTCCTAAATGAAAATGCCTTCACTTAGCAGCAATGATCAGGCAGGAAGAAATAGGAATGAATTGTTTCATGTGATACTGAATGTTGCGTTGTAAACCTTCTCGCCTCTCACCGCTGCAGGTTCGAATCTCACTGGGAGCTCGACTTGTGAGGATGTGTCGATCCTTACGGATGGCGGGAGGTGGACAAGTGGGTGGTCTGCCTCCACCACCCAAAAATCCACCGTCATATATAACCTTACATGTGTTGAAAATAACGTAAAACACCATACAAACAAACAAACAAATCATTGCTGATGTGATGTCATTTGAAATAATCAGTTCGTTTAATACCTTGTTCCCAAGTCACCACTCTCTTTAAATTAAAATTGCGTCGAACGTCACTGACTGACGTAATCAGCATTGAAAATTGTCATAATGGTGACATACTATTACGTCTACAGTACAGTACGTGCTTGACTTTGTCTACAAAGAACAAAAAAGGTTGACGTTTGTGCTTTTAAGTAAAAGAAAGGATATTTCACTTACCGCCTTTGGTTTCGCAAAAACAATTTAAGGATAAAAAGGTAGGCGAATATTAAATTATTATTTCATATAACTATTGTTTCAGGTGAATTTTATTATAAGTGTAATTGAGACTTAAATGACGCAGTGGGTTGTTGAACAAAAAGCAATGACACAGTTCACACAATCTCAGACATTTATTACTATTAGGTAGGATGGTCAGCTCTTAGCCAGCTTTCTTAGTCCTTTTGTCATATTGTATTTTCAATGAAATTGGACTGCTTTCAAGTGAAAATCACCGCATGTAGATCTGATATAAAAAAAAATGGATCTAGTAAAACTAACTAACATATTTACGCAGTCACTTTTATTTAAACATAATCAAGCATTAAATCGTTGATTTTGTTGTTGCTGAACAGTGGCAAGCGTCGTTTTAAGTTAATAGACTAGAGCGATTAAATATTGTGTGCAATACTCATACTGTTATGCCTTACAGTGTACATCAGTGGAGTTTTCTAAACTCAATGCAAAATCAAAACATCTGCTCGAGTGCTTCTACATCAAATTTGATTCATATTTTGGATTGTTTTTACATTTGTTGGTGTTTTTAAATGAATCATTTTAACTTATACTTTTACTGCAATCAAAGACTGGTTATAGTTTTGCCCTTCACAAAGGTAGTACCTAGTACTGTGAGTGTAATGCCAGTGATGGTCCTTGATTGGAAAATAAAAGTTATTCTATTCTATGTTAAGCCAGAGAACCAGGCTATTATATTCTATCTTTATTTTTTTTTTAAATAATAAATATTGACGCCTTTCACTTTTATTTAAACGTAATCAAGCATTAAATCGTGGATTTTGTTGTTTTTGAACAAATTAGATTGTTAAAAAGTAAATAAAATAAATATGTTGAATTGCTGTTAAATTGCTGCGAAAACACTGAATAGAATAGAAGAGAAGATAATCTTATTTTACATGTATGTTATATTCAATGCACAAGACCTCGCTTCGCTCGGTGAAATTAGCTGTATAACGTCGCTTCGCTAGATGTAATCTCGGTGTAATTAGCTTTATTTTCCTTCGAATAACACCTCGCTCCGCTCGGCGTTCATGTGAGGTTATAACGATGTGCTAGAAATACGATTTCACCGGCGCGGTGCACCGTTTTACTTGCACGATGCAACTTTACGGGCAGGTAACTCTAGCGGTCTGTCGAAGATTTGTATTGCCTTAGTATGGCAATTTCAGAAAATCAACAACGCGTTAACCGTAAGGCGAGCTTACGCTCGCGATTAAACCTCTTTAAGATACACATTACAAATAACGTCATGAAAATTAATATTCGTTGTAATAAAGTCGTAACATTAATGTATATGACGAATGTGTATGCAATTGAATACCGATGCTTGACTTTGTCCAAAGTAGCCTAAATAAAAAACGTATTTGAGATGTAAACAAGAACGTAGAAATAGTGCAAGATGATACTGGTCCAATCTGGCTGGTTTACGACCTTGTCCGAGTTTTCTTTGATACTAACAATCTGATAACGTTTGATAAAGATCGGATGGAAAATTGAAGGTAAAATGGAAAGAACATCTCGCCATCCCATCAACTCTGCTGGCCAGTAGAGCTAAACTAGCTCGACACATTTACATATTCAACAGAGATGACTGACATGTAGCTAGTGCAATGTAATACCTGGCACCGTATCGTATTCGTCGTTTAGTTTTAAAGGTCATACTTTGAAGATCAACTTGAATTGTATTGAAGACATATCATGCCAATTACTTTCTGAAAGGTCTTGTGCTAGAACATTTCGCTGTTTCAGAGGAATAGAGTGATGACAACCTTTGTATTGATGATAATTATTTTAGATAATGTAGCCATTTTGACATTTGAATCAAGTTAAATTTCTAGTATATTATACAATATTAATGTATTTGACATCGCCAGACATTTTCCGGTATCGTTTCATGAAATTCCGAAATACAGTTTCGGAAGACTATTATTTATGTCTTTATTTATAACATTTTCTTCTCAACTTAAAAATGAATAACAGTATAAATTGACGTTAAAAATAATAAGTACTGATAGGCATACATTATAATTTGAATAAAGTGATTACTGCTAAAGACGATTTAATGTTGTCCGGTTGTATTGTTATAAACTAAAAAAACATGCTGATGCAAAAAGCAAAGACAACCTAACAAGAAACATAATCGAAGTTCAAACAATCACTGCCACTACATAGTAACGGTAGAGCTTACAAATTCCTTTTTCGCGTTAACAGTCGTTGGACTGTTTTTCGTGCATTTAGCTTCACTTAAATATCAATTCCATTGTCCAGACATTGGAAAGGAGAGCAAACATTGCAATGCGTATACGATATCGTGTTTTTGTTCTTGTCGTTATTGTCATTTTTCTGGACATATAAACTGTATTTTGTGTTGTCCTGACACAAATCTTTATAGGGAATGTCGATTAAGTTCATTACGTACAGAGAGGAAATAATTCACTACATAACGAACAATACTATATATTGCTAAATTGACATGTTCTTACATATTTTATTTCTAATTGGCGGACTATTGCCTATTAACGAGGCGGCAACTCCATAGCAATTCAAACATTAAGACTTTACACAATATCTACCTGTGGAGGCAGGTTGTATACAGTTTCCCGATTGTAGGTATAACAGTAAATAAATTAAAGCGAGCGCAGAAGGCGTTTTTCATGGTTGGGCTACTGTGACGTTAACCTTTAACATACAAATACCCGAAATTAATCGGATTCGTTGTTTAAAAACGGGTTATAGTTTTGTTTTAAAAGTGTATGTCTAATAGTGACAAGTAACAGTGAGATCATTGGCAGGTAAATATGACATTTATTACTTACCGAACCCAAACGAAATAGGTTTCCTCTTCTCACTAAGGGAAATGCACCTAGTAAGTGTTAAGATGTGGGTCTTATACCACTAGAGTTATTGTTTGTTACTCCAGTTATATTACCAGAGTTATCGCTTGGAATATGTATGCCCATATGAGGTCATGGTGACCTTGCTATTTGACCTATTGACCCTAAATGCTACAGGATTCGTTCTCTCACCAACGGCATCTTGTACTCAGACTATGAAATTTCATGAGACTAGTTATCATGCTTTCGAAGTCATCACGTGCAATACATATACTGCCTGATGGGGTCATAACTACCTTGACCTTTAACCTACTGCTCCGGAAAACAACACTATTCACTAAGGGGAATGTCACAATGAAATTTTATAAATAGAGCGTGAAATGCTTATGAAGTTATCGAGCGTAATGTATATTTTCACGAATGGCATGTCGACTTTGACCGTAAACTTTCTGACACCAAACAAAATATGATTCGTTCTTAAAACAAAATAGTACCATGAGTGTGAGTGTTATAGGTTCGAAGTGATTGCGTTGAATGCTAATTTCCAAATAAAGTCTTGGTGATCTTGACCTTTGACCTACTGACCTAAAATCGAGTAGGTGCCAATCTTATACAAAGTAAAATGTACCTAAATGGTTTTATGAATGTGGGTGTTATGGTTTTGAAGCTATCACGCGGAATGCGTATTCCCATATAAGGTCATGACGACCTTGAACTTAGACCTTCTAACATCAAAGATATGCTATTTGTATTTGGATCGACAATCAAACGAGATATAGTTCCCTCCCCTTGTGTATTTCCGTTTAGCTCATGTTTTAATGTATACAAACTAATTTACGCAAACATGGCAATGTTTTTGTATACTATTTTAATAGAAATAAGAGCGCCGCCTAACGGGGATTTAAAACCCCGTTTGCTAATAGAAACTGAAAGGGGATACATTGGATGCAACTAACTCAGACAAGAGATAACGTTAAGCTAAGGTGTTTAGCATTTCCTAGTTGTACTATCAATATGACCTTTACATTTGACCTTCCGAGTGTAGGCCAAATAACAGCCGAGTTACATTTGCTCATGATCAGGTCACAGTTACCTTGAAATTGGTCCTACTACCAATAAAATCAAAAGGGGTCGTTTTGCAAAATTGATAAAACATGTGTTTGTATAGTGTTTCAATATTGGAGTTATAATAATCAATGAATTAAAGTGCAGAAGGCGTTTTTCATGATCGGGTTAATGTGACCTTAACAATTAGCCTTCTAATCCCAAAATTATTGGAATTCACTGCTAAAACACGGGTACCATTTCTGTTAAGTTTAGAGATTGCAGATCTAATCGTTACAAGGAACAGTTGGGAGAATGTATTTTCAGGATTATGCCATTGTGAGGTCAATGTGACCTTGATTACTAACTAAACCCAAAAGCAACAGGCTTCCTATTCTCACCAAGGTCAATGCAACTATGAATTTTAATAAATGTGTGTATTATAATATTGCAGCTATTACTTGTGGGAATACGTATATCCATATGAGACCATGGTGACCTGGACAGTTTACCTACTAATCATAATAGTAATTGGGCTCGTTGTTGCAAAATGGGTACTATTTGCATAATATAATTTCAAGATAATAGTAAATAAATGAAATCGTAGAAGGCGTTTCTCAGTTGTTCATCATCCGGTTACTGTGACTTTAACATAAAACCTACTAACCGCAAAAGTAAACGGATTCGTACTTTAAACACGGGTACTATTTCTGTTTCAAGATGGTATGTCTAATAGTAATACTTACCAGTAGAGGAAATGTTTTCTCGTGATTAGGTCATTTTCAGGTAAATGTGACATGTATTACCTACTGAACCAAAACATAGACTTCTCCCTTCCGCCAAGGGTAATACACCTTTTAAGTTTAATAAGTGTGGGTGTTATACAGCTACATGCATTGTTATTGGAATGCATAAGCCCATGTTAGATCATGGTGACCTTGACATTTTATTACTAACCCAAATCAATAAAGTTCCTCCTCTCACCAATGGCAGTGTGCCTATACCATTTTAGGAGTGTATATGGTATATTAATGCAGCTATCGCTGAGAATAGCATGTCCATATGAGGCCATGTTGACGTTGATATTTGACCTATTGACCCCAAAAATAACCGGATTCTTTCTCTGACCAATGGCAATGTATCTAGGCTTTTATGATAAAATATAAAAGTATGTGTTAAATGCTTTTCTCGTTATCGCAATATGTTCTACTGCTTGGCATACTGCTAAGTCCTATAAAGTTTCATTCAAATCAGATAAAACACATGTGAGTAGTTGAGCGGACAAGATTGAGATTCAAAAAACTTCAAAGTCCCGTAACTCCGTCAACAATTATTTAACCGAAACGTCTTGACAATATTCGCTTCTAGAATCATACCTATATTTCCCATGAAAGAGTATGAGAGTGAACCTTTGGAAACGGCCGAACACGATACTTACGAAATATTGCAGTCTCGGTTTGATTGAGACTGTTCATGAACGGTAATGAAATATGCTAGCTACCGCTCACGCCCTCTAGCCCAGTTTCATGAACATCGGATGGTAAATGTAAGAGGAGGAGTTCAGCAAACACACTTTAGATTCGAGCAACTTTAAAGTCCTGTAACTCCCTCATAATCATACAACCGGAACACCCTGACAATATGCGCTACTAGACATCGCACTGATACTTCCTATAAAGTTGAGCGGAAAAGAAAACAGGACTGACGGATGGAAGGACGGACGGACATAATAGCAGCTATATTCCCCCCCACCCCGCCCCCCCCCCCCCCCCCCAAACAAAAATAATATCAAGGAACATAAACAAGTGTATGAAAGAAGAAATGTTGAAATCGCCGAACGCGGTTAATATATTAAAAATATTGCAGTCTCTGTTAGATTAGACTGTTCGTGAACGGTAATGATCCTAGATACCATTCTCTCCCTCTAGCCTCGAGTTGATTTGTTAGGCTAAACTATCGTAAACAATCGACCCGACGCCGCAAACACTGTTGAACTTGTTTGACTGTGTGTTTTTCAGTAATCCCACCACCCGTTTTCACTATAGGGGTTCCGCTAACCCAAAAACGCCACAAACAATGCTTTTAAGGTCAGGTAAGGCTCGGATTACCACTGGGTAAACGTTGTATTTGCGAGAGTGAATGCAATGAGTTATTTATGGAGGAGATATACTGGCGTTAGAATCAGCACAGACAATATACAGATATACAATATACCTATGATGTATGAAGGTATAAAATGACTAACAGTATCTATGCACGTACCAGAGTGACAGTTTAGTACTGCTTCAATGTTTAATTAATTATGAAATGTGTGTTTTCAAATATTAAAGACGTAATCTTTATATGCATGCATTTATTTTACAACATATATACAATGCACCTACTGTGGAACATAAGTTGAATAACATATATGACTTTGCGGCCGTGAGACAGAACCGCGAAACAACAAAATAGCTTGACACCGTAAAGAATCAAGAGCGATTACTGTCATGCAGCCAGTGCACGTCAACGCTTTGCATCGTATTATTTATGCATGCATTGGCTAGATTTACACATTTGATAATAAGTCACTCTGTGAAGAACTTAAATTGCATTTAAGACGTGCCTTGAAATTTACGTTTTAAAAGTTCCTGTTGCAAAGATGAAACAAACATGGTCCTATAAAAAACAAAGCCCGGTATGTTATCAGAGTTATACATTTCATTTAAAAATATAAAAGAAAGTTTAACTGGAGTAGGTATTAGTGTTGTCCAGTGTATGTTGCCATTCTAATTTTACTTAGAGCCAATAGAAATTTGACTGTTGATATATCGGGCATTAGCTGTGAACAAGTACGTCTCTTCAATCTTTTTTTGAATTAATATGTTCTTCTTTACTTAAACATAAATACCAACATAGTTAAATACGTGGATGTATTAAAAAAAAAAAGCTATGAAAACACAAATAAGTTTGAGGAGCCAAGTACAAACACAGACACTTAATAAAATGCTATACAACAGAGTTGACATAAACGAAACTTACCTCGATAAACTGCAATATAAAACAAATTTGAATTAGCAAAAGTAACATATATAATAATCAATTTCATGTATTACCTGAATAGGATGGTCGTAGTGAACCTGATTATAACATATGTGTATCACTTATATATTAATTTCCTACTTACTGTTCTTTAGATGATACTTTACATCCATACGAACATGCACGACATAGGCTGATTATTGATTTAATAATCCATATTTTAGTGAAATAGTCAGTTGCCCTATTATGTTCCGATTTAGCATATTGACACGCAATTTATTAAGGTATTTCGAAAATAAACTATTTTTTTCTAGATCTTTGTATTACAATGCTGATATCGTCCTTATGGTCAAAATGGTGGTTTAATCATATTGTTTATTTTATTGTTATCAACATTGTATGATACAATAAGTATTTGATAAGATTGTCACGAAAAACAGAAATATGATAGAGCTCCGTTGTTGGTAATGAAACAATGAAATATGTAATTGCATTATTGCGTTATATACATACAAATATGAGCAAAAATGGCAATGGTTGTGTATGCTATTTTAATAGAAACAAGAGAGCCGTCTAACGGGAAATTATAGCCTCGTTTGCTAATAATTACACTGATAAGGGGACCCTTTTCAAGAAACTAACATAATCAAGAGAGAAAGGTTATCTAAGGGAAAGGGTTCCCCTTCAAAGAAACTAACATAATCAAGAGAGAAGGTTAAGCTAGGGGTTTTAATATTAACAGCATTTCCTAGGTGTAAAATCAATACGACATTGACATTGACCGTCCGAGTGTAGGTCAAATAGTTATGAATAACAGCCTGCATTGTAGATTTTCTCATGATCAGGTCACAGTTACCTTGACATTTGACCACTAAACATAAAATCAAAAGTGGTCGTTGTTGCAAAATGGATACTATTTGTATAGAGATTCCAGTTTGTCAATACTAGTAAATGAATTAAAGCGAAGAAAGCATCATTAAGATCGGGTTTCTGTGACCTTAACATTTATGAAAACAAAATAGATATGAAAACAAAAATATGTGTCAGGAGCCAAGTCCAAACACAGACAATTAATAAAACGGCACAACTGGTGAATAACATTGTATATATAATATATGTTATATATACATTATACTGTCTGTTAGAACTCAACATGCTTACTATGCACCAATGTTATACAACAGAGCAGCCATAAACGAAACCTACCCAGCCCCATATATGCAATATCAACCAAATTTGAATTAGCATAAGTAGACCATATAATAATCAAGTCCATGTATTATATGAATAGGATGGTAGTAGTTTATCCCGAGTATAACAAATGTGTATCACATATATTAATTTCGTATTCACTTTTCTATATACGATATGTTACGTCCTTAAGAACATGCACGACATAGGCTGATTTTTGACCGTCTCTGGATTAATGATCCATGTTTTAGTGAAATAGTCAGTTTCCCTATTGTGTTTCGATTTATCATATTGACACACAATATATAACTTGTTTTGCGTGCATGTCCAGTTGAACACGACACAGTACAGGAGAAGAACGCAAATAAGCATCTAACTCTGTGCATTGCACAATGGAAAAAAAGTAATGCAAATCTGAAAAGAAATAGACACTTTTAGAAAACTACGCCAACCTTATACTTTAGTTCGGAACACTCGTCTAGTATCTTAATGCAGGGATTACATGTGGACGTATTTAGAAAACCAAGAAAAAGTAGCAGTGGCAGTCAATACCGAAACGTTCGATGAGGTTGCTCTTTCGGTTTTCTTTTGCACAAACACTATTTTGGATATTAACTTGGAAATTACTCTAAACAAACACAGCAGTGCAGTGCAAAAACACACACAGCAGTGCCGTGCAAAAAAATCAAAATAGGTGTTGTACCAATCACCTACCCGAATTATAATACTAGGTTGACGTAGTTTGCCTGTTTCGCTTTGTCAATATAACACGGTATTTGGACCAACTGGCCTCAATAAGTTTACTTCCCGTGAAAAAAAAAAATCAGTATTTAACGCATATATCTTCAGTGTGACTTTGACCTTTATATTGTAGTATGTGTCATGATGAGTATATATTGGAAGTCTGATGAAGAAATATCAAGAAATGAGAAAGCTGTAGCCAACGTTAAGTTTTCGTGAAGAAAAGCCTGAGTATTTAACCCATATAATGACCTTCAGTATGACCTTGACCTTTATATTTCAGCATGATCATATCGATGTTGTCCTGATGAGTATAACTATATTGAACGTTTGATGAAGAAATATCAAGAAATGAGAAAGTTATAGCCAACGTTACGTTCTCGTGAAGAAATCATTGAGTATTTAACCCATATAATGACCTTCAGTATATTTCAGTATGGTCATGTCAATGTTGTCATGATGAGTATATATTGAAAGTTTGATGAAGAAATATGTGGAAATGAGAACGTTATAGCCAACGTTAATTTTCGTGACAGACTGACGGACTGATGGATTAACGGACGGACTGACGGACAGACGCCGACGGACCACAAGTGACCACAAGTGATCCCTATGTACCGCATTTTTCTTCGAAATGGCGACACTAAAATGGCATTTCCTTTATAAGCTATATCATGTAAACGTGAGTATATAATGCCTTCTGTTAACAAAATCGGTGTATTGTTCTTGAGTTATCTATTTTGTTCTAGATATATGTACTATATTCAGACATGCTGACATCGTCCTTATGGTCAGACGTTGGTTTAATCATATTTGTTTTATTATATTGTTATCAACGTTATGATACAATATGCATTTGATAAGATTGGCTCGAAAACAGCAATCGTGCAGAGCTCCCTCATTGGTATTTAAACAATGAACCTGATAATTGCATTATAAACAAACTAATATGAGCGAAAATGGCAAACGTTGTGTAAGCTATTTTAATAAATGTGGAAAAAAGCGCCGCTTAACGGGGCATTATACCTATGGTTCGCTAATAATTATACCGGAAACGGGAATCAGAAACAAGAGAGAAGGTTAAGCTAAGGTTTTAATGTTAACAGCATTTCCTAGGTGTAAAGTCAATATGACCTTGACCATTTCCGTTCCGAGTGTAGGTCAATGAGTTCATGAATAACAGCCTAGCTGATAGTTTTTCTCATGATCAGGTCACAGTTACCTTGACATTTGACCTACTAACCTTAAAATCAAAAGGGGTCATTGTTGCAAAATGGGTACTATTTCTATAAAGATCCAAGACTGTCAATATAACAGTAAATAAATTAAAGCGAAGTAAGCGTTTTTATCATGATCGGGTTGCTGTGATCTTAACATTTAACCTTGTAATCCTACAATTAAATAGTTTATTATTTAAACGCGGGTACTATTTCTGTTAAGATTCAATATTGTAGATCTAATAGTTGTAAGTAACAACTGGAGATTTTTTCGCAGGATTAAGTCATTGTCAGGCCATTACCTACTGAACCTAAAAGCAATAGGCTTCCTCAACTCAACAAGGGAAGTTTAATAAGAGTTGGTGTTTCACAACTGGAATTATCGCTTATGGGCATGCGTATGTCTATATACGATCCTCGTGACATTGACAATCCACCTATAGACCAAACTATTATTTGGGATCTTTGTTGCAAAGTGGGGGCAGGTTGTAAACAGTTTCCTGATTGTAGGTATAACAGTAAATAAATTAAAACGCAGAAGGCGTTTTTCATGTTTTGGCTACTGTGTCGTTAACCTTTAACATACAAATCCGCGGAATTAATCGGATTCGTTGTTTAAACACGGGTAATAGTTTTGTTTTAAGAGTGTATGTCGAATAGTTACAAGTAACAGTGAGATTATTGTCAGGTAAATGTGACATTGATTACTTACTGAACCCAAACGCAATATGCTTCCTCTTCTCACTAAGGGAAATGCACCTAGTAAGTTTAATAGGTGTGGGTCTTATACAACTACAGTTATTGTTTGTTCCTCCAGTTACATTACCAGAGTTATCGCTTGGAATATGTATGCCCATATGAGGTCATGGTGACCTTGCTATTTGACCTATTGACCCTAAAAGCAACAAGATTTGTTCTCAGACCAAGTCATCACGTGCAATACATATACTGCCTTATGGGGTCATAACTACCTTGACCTTTAACCTACTATTCCGGAAAACAACACTATTTACTAAGGGGAATGTCCCATTGAAGTTTTATAAATGAAACGTGAAATGCTTCTGAAGTTATCGAGCGTAATTTATATTTCCACGAACCTTGACACCAAACAAATATAATTCGTCCTTAAAACAAAAAAGTACCATGAGTGTTAGTGTTATAGGTTTGAAGTGATTGTGTTGAACGCTAATTTCCATATAAGGTCTTGGTGATTTTGACCTGTGACCTACTGACCTAATATCCAGTAGGTTTCAATCTCCTACTAAGTAAAATGTACCTTAATGGTTTTATGAATGTGGGTGTTATGGTTTTGAAGCTATCACGCGGAATGCGTAATCCCATATAATCCCATATAAGGTCATAACGACCTTGACCTTAGTCCTTCTAACATCAAAGATATGCTATCTATATATGGATCGACAATCAAACGAGATATATTTCCCTCCCCTTGTTTATTTCCGTTTAGCTCATGTTTTAATGTATACAAACTAATATACGCAAAAATGGCAATGTTTTTGTATGCTATTTGAATAGAAATAAGAGCGCCGCCTAACTGGGAATTAAAACCCCGTTTGCTAATAATTACTGAAAAGGGATCCATTGGATGCAACTAACTCAGACAAGAGATACGTTAAGCTAAGTTGTTTAGAATTTCCTAGTTGTACTATCAATATGTCCTTCACATCTGACCTTCTGAGTGTAGACCAAATAACAGCCGAGTTATATTTTCTCATGATCAGGTCACAGTTTGTATAGTGTTTTATGATCGGGTTAATGTGACATTAACAATTAGCCTTCTAATCCCAAAATTATTGAAATTCACTGCTTAAACACGGGTACCATTTCTGTTAAGTTTAAAGATTGCAGATCTAATCGTTACAAGAAACAGTTGGGAGAATGTATTTTTAAGATAATGCCATTGTCAGGTCAATGTGACATTGATTATTGAACCCAAAATAAACAGGCTTCCCTTTCTCACCAAGGACAATGCAACTATGAATTCTAATAAATGTGTGTGTTATAATATTGCAGCTATTACTTGTGGGAATACGTATGTCCATATGAGACCATGGTGACCTGGACAGTTTACCTACTAATCATAATAGTAATTGGGCTCGTTGTTGCAAAATGGGTACTATTTGCATAATATAATTTCAAGATAATAGTAAATAAATGAAATCGTAGAAGGCGTTTCTCAGTTTTTCATCATCCGGTTACTGTGACTTTAACATAAAACCTGCTAACCGCAAAAGTAAAAAGAGTCGTACTTTAAACACGGGTACTAGTTCTGTTTCAAGATGGTATGTCTAATAGTAATACTTACCAGTAGAGGAAATGTTTTCTCAGGATTAGGTCATTTTCAGGTTAATGTGACATGTATTACCTACTGAACCAAAACGTAGATTTCTCCGTCTCGCCAAGGGTAATACACATATTAAGTTTAATAAGTGTGGGTGTTATACAACAGTAATATAGATACTGGGGGTACCAGCGCAGCTTCTCCTCGCGGGCCTCAAACCCAAGCAACAGTAAAATATGCCAGCCATGGCTATTAATTCAAGCATGGCATCATTTACATAAAACAATCTAAATGAAAGTCATGCTTAAGTCAAAAGCCCCGACACATATTATTAGTTGCTCAAGCAATTCCGCTCTGGGAAACTCCGCTGTTACCCCCAGTATCTATACTACTAATCAATCCGGTTTGTCATTTTAATAACTAAAACATTTGCAACTCATTAAGCAAAGTCAGACGGTACCGGGCAGTAGTCTTCATCATCGCTCTGCATATCATTTTTTACCATAGAGTATTTTATTTTCCTACACTTTCCTATTTTGTATTTCAGTTCAAGAAGCACTTCTCTGTTTTTAACCAATTCACGTTCATAATTATCCATTTCAACCAGCAATCTTTTTCGCTTATTGACTTTGCTCTTTTTGGTGTCCATAAAATCATCACGAACTACTTCATATTCTACTAGGAGTTGCTTACCTCTCATCAATTCTCTTCTATATTTATCTTTTAAATGGTTAAGTTTTCTGCAAACCTTTTCTAATCTTTCTTGTACCATTATATCATAATACTATATATAATTATTTTTAAACCTCTTATTTAATACGTTTAATATCCTCCTCATGATACAATTCGACTAATTACATTTACAGTTTATTTTATAAATTTTTGCAAAAGCCATATGTTATGCGCATGCCTTTACATTAACGGCTGTACAAATTGTTTTTACGCAGCTGTGCACAGCCGTTAATGTGATCACCTGGTTTTGATTAGGAAATCTGCGCTTGCGCTCATACCACAATCCATTTAACTTTTCAATGGGCCGGCTCGCTCCATAGACATCACCAGAACTCTATTTGCCATATCTCTACCGAAATGAAACGCAGAGATACACCTAAAGTTTGGCGAGGTATGTTACCAGCAAACACATATCAGGGAAGAATTCTTTAGCAGCTGCACCCCAATAGTTTGCTAGTAACGGAACTACACAGATACCATCTACTAGGCGCCACCATTGTGAGACTACAACAAGTTAGCAAATAATTGTCATTTTCACCAGGTAACCAACACTTGCATACATATAACCGATAGATGCTATACCTTGATCTCCTTTATATGCTATACAACCGGCCGCAGAACTTTAAAAAGGGTTTTTAAATTTGCATAAATTCAAATTATCATAGTTAGTAATTCTAATTAGCATTGTGCTGTAATACAATCTGATTAATTAGTTGTGTTAGTAATAATAGCATTGACATTTGCTTTAATATTTTGTAAAAGTATTTTTAAATATTAATTAAAACAAAAAATTATCACAAAACGTTAAATCTTTTTAGCGCCATATTGGAAAAATACAAAGACAGATAACCCGCGTCGATTATTTGTCAAAATAAAAATAACTGTTATTTCCCTTTGACCATTATTGGAAAAACTATAGCAGCACTGCGTCGGATATAACTAGCCTGTCGCATGATATTGATAAACCACAAATGAGAATTTATTGGATTTAAACCTAATATCGATATTGTATGCTGAAGCACACAGCTAACGTATGTCAATAAACCTGGCTGCTCATATCGTTTTTTTTAAATACACCGAGTGTATAACGATATCGGCTTTTCAAATAAAGCGTCTCCGGAGACACTTTAAAGGTACAAAGCGTGATCTGGTATTACGCGGCAGGCTAATTATATTTGGCCTCGAAGTTTTGTACGATTACGTTTTAATGTTTTGAATATCCTTAAATGGGACCCAACTATTAAAGCTATTATCATAACCACCCCATTTTACTAGTGCTAATTTCCTTTTATAATCACGTCGTATTACTTTTTTCAATCCTAAATATTTCTTGCTTTGCTTTTATCATTTCTAGTTGATAAAAACTGCCATCAATCTGTTGATTGTTTAAATCTTATATTTTTTATGTCACAGGATTTGTGTTTTGAATTTCATCAACAACAAATATTTCTTCAGTCCAATTTGGGGTATAACCTTTCTCAAACGTTCTTTTATATTTGCTGATTCTAACATTATCCCCTATTTTAAACTTTGGTTTAATTTGATTGCTTCTCATTTTTCCATACAAGTTGAAATATACCGTTCCTTTATTTTTCTCATCACTAGCCTCAATCGGCGTCATTTTAATACTCCGATGCTTTGTATTATTGTATGTATCAACCATTTCTTGTAACACGTCTAAATATGTGTTTGTATTGTTTGCTGTAAAATAATTCCACATCCTCTCTTTTAATGTTCTGTTAAATCGTTCAATTACTACAGCTTTTCCAAAATTGAGAGTGTGATACATTTCGATATTATTATCACTAAGGAATTTCTTAAACGTCTTGTTATAAAACTCCACACCTTCATCAACCCACAACAATTTACACTGTCTTCCTGTACTGATTATCTGTTGAAACGCTTTGGTAATTTCTAAACCAGTTTTATTTGGAACCGGCACAACCCAAGCATATTTGCTAAACACACCAATAACAGTAAGCAAATATTTAGTACCTTTATTATACTTTGAAAACGATTGCATATCAACCAAATCAGCAGACCATATTTTATCAATTTCATTAACAATCACGCGGCGTTGAGTGAACTTTCTTCGTATAGGCTTATGAAGTTCATCTGCTAACTTGTCAGTCCATTTCAACGACTTTTCTAGTTTTTTGAGTATTAGTCCAGAGTCCATCAGGAAGAAAGTGGCTTATTTCTCATGGTCGATGGCATCGGAGAGTAGGAATGTTTGAATACAATATTTGTGTTGCTCAGTACCACCTGCATATGGTTCTGCCGGATACCATTGGCAAAAACCCATGCGACGGCCACACACTAGGTCAAAGGTCAATTAGGTGCACTTTTTATACATCTCCATTGTAATATGTTATATCTTCGTCAGTTTTGCGAATATTCTAAGAAATATAGTATCAAAATGATGCTAAGAAAAAGTACTTTTATTTATAAGTACTTTTTACAAACTAAAAGATACACATTTTCATGAATATTAATGAGAAAGTAAAACAAATGTCAGATTTTTGTTAAAAATTATTCTTATTGAAGATTCAAAATGCCATATTTTTATTTTTGTTGCTATTTGAACATCAAAACTGAACAGAAAACATGCTGAGATAGTTACCTTTTGATACATATACTGGGAGTGTAGTAATTTGAATGTATGTCTTGTACAATGTCCGCTTATTGTGGGTGGGGAAATATAAGGAAAAATAGAAAGTTACTTCCCTTTGTTAAAATCACACCATTTGCAATGAAGTACGGAGGAGTATATATCCCAAGTAACATCGAACGTGGAGTGTTTGTACACTGCTCATGTGACAACATAGACGTACTGGAGTCAACATTGGACGGTCGTAATACATTCCACAGTACACAGATGGTTGTATGGCAGCGAAAACCGGCACATGACTCAGAAACATTGCAGATATCGGATGATGACAGTCAACTTAGCTTAGAGAGAAGTTGTAATAGCGAAGCAATGAAGAGTCTTCATGAGTTACACAAAGCAAAGATGCCACATGGCAGTAGATCTCAGCCGGTGCAAACAGTTGCTGACACTGATAGATTGTTTCCTGAGGCAGGCTGATTCAGAAGATAAGAAGGTACCAGCATGGAGGGCATTTAATGAGTCAAAAGGTCAAGTCAGTCCACCAATGACAACAATAGAAATGCTCCCAATCATGCAGGCCCCTGCAGATTACTATGATACAATCACTAAAGTAATTGATAGATTTGTTGCAATTTCAAATCATCTAGGACAAACATATACTGTTATCACTGGTGATCAACCTCTTTATGCAAAAGGGATAGAGCTCACATGGGCAAATCAAGAGATGTATTAAAACGTCATATTCCGTCTTGGGGGCCTACATGTCTGTTTCAATTTCTTGAAAGCCATTGGTCAACATATGGAATCAGTTGGCCTTGATGATTTGTGGGTTGATGCTGGAGTCTATCCAACCAACGTGATTGCAAATATGTTGGAAGGGAAAGCCTACTACAGAGCTGTTCGTGCACATGCCTTAACGTACGAGGCTTTGTGGCGACTAAGATGGAGAATGTTTAAAGAGTGGTTGAACCAAAAGACCAGTGGTACAAACACTATCATTGAACAAATAGAAGAGACATCTAAGGAGCTGGCTAGTGTCTTCAAAACAGAAAAGATAACTGGATATTGCCATAACGTGGTAGCCCAGGCTGAGAAGTTAAATCAGGATATTCGGAATGTAAACCTGATCGGCTAGCTGGAAGAATTTGACAATCTGTTCCAGGGCAATAAAAACTATGTGTTTTGGAAGACATACATGGATATGGTTGAGATATTGCTTCTCTTCATTCGAGCAGAAAGGGAAGGGAACTGGTAACTTCACCTTGAAGCATTTGCTGCCATGTTGCCTTGGTTGACAGCGTATGATCACATGAATTATGCAGATGGGGACCGGTGTATTTAGCCGAAATGACAGATCTGGAAAACAGAGCTCCCGAAGTTTACAAAGAGTTCGTGGATGGAAATTTCGTTGTCAAGAGAAGTAACAATCCCTTCAGCCAAATTCCAACAGATCAAGCCACAGAATGGATAAATAAACTCTGCAAGATGAATAATGGAATCATTGGCATAACACGATCAGACACAGCAAGAGACACGTTTTGCATTACATGGGCCATTCGCTCCGACATATCTCAGAAGATGAGAGCTCTTTATGCAGATAGTGGAGATGACAAAGATGAGTTCACGTTTACAAGGGTTGACTTTCAACGTTCACGCGTGCAACTTGATGAAAGTCATGTTCAAGCAATGTTAAAACAGCTTGAGATACTAGACGTGTTTTGTTGTAAAGGACTAGGTGCAGACTCAGAAGAAGGCAAGGATGCGAATACTTCAGAAAAAACTATTAAACTACCAGTGAATGAGTGCTCAAAACTAGTGTCTATTGCAACCAAAGATGTAGCAACAACAGACGTCACCAATGATCTTGTTGAAGCTGAAGCTCAAGGTAAAGCCCACCTTCTGAAAAATGTTGAAGAGAGACTAGTTTCAAAGAAAATAAGTTTCTTCGACCCAATGAAAAAGATGAGATTGAAAACATTTGCTACAATGTACCAAGTTCAAGTCAAAACAAAACAATCCACTCAGGTAATCAAAGCTGACAGAAGTTTGATGCAACGACTTTTCAATGCTGCTAATGCTGGTAGAACTGTAGAAATAGCAACTGTGTTGAAACATGAGTTATCCAGAGTACCACTGTCACTTGCAAGAGTTGATGGAGTGATGAATCCAACAGCCAAATCAGATCTTCTTACAATCCTTACAACTGAAAATTCAGTTCCTGTTCACGAAAAGCTCCCAACTGCTACTTTGTCAACCACTGTAGTGATTGATGGTCATGCGTTGATACAAGCATTAGGTAAACCAGATGGATGCTTAACATTTGGAGATTATGCAGACGTGTTTGTCCAATGTGTTCTGAAATATTTCGACAAATAACACGTAGAATTGACATAGTATTCGACAGATACATAGGGAAGTCATCAATAAAGACAAGTACTAGAAGTAAACGAGTCGGCAAACGACGTCCAGTACGTAGAATGAAAACTGGTCCCGATGTTCCCCTGCCACAATCATGGGATAATTTCCTGACAATGAGTGAGAAACACAGAAGGTGTACACCCCACTGAATTTCTGTATACGTAGCTGTTTAACCTATTTCATTATACCCAAGTTTGAGGTTCATTTTTAAAATTTAATTTTTTTTTACAAATGGGATACTTCTGTATGGCCTAATTTGTGAGTCTACTTGTAAACCATTTCCACGATCAACTCTTAGTCCTTTTCCTTTTCTACCTACTTGTAAACCTTTTCCAGTCAAACCACTAATAAGAGATCCGATCAACGGAATTTCTAATGATGCAAGAAGTCCGAGAAATCCCCCGTTTGCTGTTGTTTCTTTGTTAGTTTAATAGGGCAGCAACCTTTTGACTTTATTATCTTGTGTCTTTGTGCAAGTGTTAATTTATTTGATCCAAGAAGTGCTTGTTTTTTGTCACTAGGAATAGTTACCATCCCATTTCCAAATAGTTTGCCAATTCCAGTACTTGCTAAACCGCTTAGTGCTCCTGTTGCTAGTGGTGCTAATACCTTTGGAGCGAGTCTAGCAACTGTTGGTAATATAGTTTTAGTCAACAAACCAGCTAATGCACCTAAAAAGCCTCCATTTTTAGACTGAGATCTCATCTGCGATTTTGATATATTTATGTCTAATCCCCATCCATCAGATTTAGCTTTGTTAATATTGTTAATCTGAGTAGCTGTCAGCAGCAAATGAAAATTCCCAGTTAGTTGGTTATTTTTTAGCCTAATTGTTAATTCGCACCTGTGTTCATATGCTTTTGCTAAACTTTGTTTTTGCCCATCTGTAAAATTTACTGAATAATTTTGTTAAGTCATGTATATTATAAGTTAGATTAAACAATAAATAGTTCATTTCCAACAGTATCAATAACAACATTTTCCTCGTATAAGACTAAAGCATAAACTTTATATGTAGCAGTAGTAACGTTGTTTAGTCTATATCACAGATTCAGTTGTTTTGGATCAACACTAACTTCATCACCTGTGTGACTTAAATCGAAATATATTCCGAAGAGATCTTTAAAATTACTCGTATTGATCAAAGTTCCGGTGTTTTTATCATTTTGCTTGTAAGAATAATTAATAACATCTCTGAATATTCTTATGATATTATCATAGCTGTATTCAGCTTCTGGATAAAAAACTCGATTTCCAACTTCCAATCTAGCTGATTGTAAATGGCAATTAGCATCAGCAGCATTTAGTTTAAAAGTATCCAAAAGATGAGGATTTTGTGTCTGGGAAGAACTCTTGTCTGACCTTTGCAGATAAACAAAAACATGGTTTGGACTTTTAACTCCAGACGTTATTCTAAATACAAATACTGTATGTTGAGTACTTCCACTTTCTTGTATCATTTCACGAAGATAAGACCATCTTGTTGTTGTCATGTGATTTGTCATTACGTAACTTAAACCATCTGAGTTAAATATCATTCTAGGCATGCACAAAACTAATTTATTAATAACTACTCGACCGTCAGCGAGACCAGCATCTTTGAAAATTAACACATTAGCAGCCGCCAGTTGCAAGCTAATTTGAATTTGACTAGGAGGAAGCATGTTTGTTTCCAAACCTTCAAAGAAGGAATATTTGTTTAATGGAATCATAGAGTCAACCTTTTGATTAGTTATGATTAAAGCATGACGAGCAGTAAATCCTAGGTTATAACCAGCTTGATCATCTCGAGATTCTGCAGCAGTTGTATTATCTAAATAAAAGTATTCGTTTGTTCCGGTTGTTTTTGCATAATCGTCAGAAAGTCCAAGCAAGCTTTTGACATTACCAAATCTGTGAAGATTATTTCCATCGTAAACTATTTTTCCATTCTGCCTTACTTGCATTTGATCAATCAGTGAAGCTGCATCGTTAATTAAAGCAATTCTGTTAGCGTCTGCGAAAGCGGCTCCGTTAGCAAGTTGGTTTACTTGAAAACTGATTTCCAAATATGCATTATACCAATCAAAGTAAGAACTTCTATCATTTATTGTAAACTGATTACCACTTTTCATTTGCCTGGCAGCATTTCCTGGTTGTGTTATAGGAGTATCTAACTGAATAGGTACATATTCATATCTAGTTATATATTTATCACTTCGAAACATCTATGTATACTAGTAATTAGATTATTTTTTATTAATTAATCGATTAATTCTCGCATGAATATTTTTGGTTCCTCTTCCGGATAGCAATCTGTTAATTTTTGTATTTACATCTTCTTTAGTTTTAGCTACAACTTTTGTTTTGTTATCAGCCTTTGTAAGTTCTTTTAAAATTATCTCACCTTTTGGTTTAGGTTTAATAACTGAAACTAACTTATCAGCAGCCATTTTTTCTACTTCATCTCCAAGTGTTTTATAACCGCTTTCTATGATTTGTTTACCAGCAGTTTCTAATGCTTTTTTACCTGCTGTTTTCACAGACTCACTGAATATCTTTGATCCGACTTTTGAAAAAATGTCAAATATGCCAACTCCAGTTAATCGATCAACTTGAGTATATATTACCATACTAGTGTCATAAACTTTTTTAATCGTGTCATATATAACTTATATTACATTAATTTCTTCAAAACAAATCGAAATGATGTGTGGACACCATTTAGATTAATAATTTTATCAGAGAAATCGGTTATGTAAATATTAATACTGTTAATGATCGTTTTGTTTATTTCACAGAACCCGACTCTTATCGGTTCATCTTTGAAAGGATATTATCTCGTAAGATCAGCTGTACTTATTTCATAAATGACATCCCCGTATGATCCATCAACAATAGAATTACTTATCAAATCACAGTGGATATACAACGTATCGATCGAATTTGTTATGTTTGGTGTCACAGTTCCAAATTTAGTTTCTCTAATAACTGCATCTTTGTCGAACCCGATTAAGGTGTGAAAGTTTGTTTCTCTTAAATCAAGCATGAAATTATTATGGATGGTAACCAAACATTTGAAACTTGATAAATCAAACTCAATTTTTATCGGGACAGGTGAGTCATCAGTTAAATCATTGTTTACAGTCAATGTTTCTTTTATGTAATTATCGATATCAGCGTAACTGTAATTTCCATTTGTAAAAATAATACTTCTCCAATCTGTTAAATTGTGATACCTTATCACTTTGTTATTAAAATCTTCACTAATATTATACCACGAGTAAGTCATGGAATTAATATTATCAAGCCCAATGCCATACTGTCTGTTCTTACCTAATATTAATGGTCTGTCAAATACAGTTGTAAAATTACTCGTTGTATTCGAGCTATTAATTATTGAAGCTTTTTCTGATGATAATACAATATTTTGTTCCATATAATATAGAATGGATAATTTTTGTTAATACTAATCATTCCGGTAAATAAAATAGTTTAATTAATATAACTTGATTTTTCAAAATTGAAAACTTGTGTAGTGTCGCGTTTTATATCTGATGTGAAAAAAATACCAGATGGATTGAAATATAATTCAAATGTTTCTTTTAATATCCACTTGCTATTTTTTATTATCGGATAAAGATGCTTTTTGCTCACATCCAGTAATGAATAAATAAAGAATTGTTCTACATCTGCTCCTGTATAAGTAAAATCTATCTCAAATACATAACGGCCCTCTTTAAGAATTTGCAGCCATACAGAAATTTTTTTATAATATTCTTCACCTTTTATAAGTGGATTGGCTGTAAAAGTAAACGCCTGGATTTTTTTTTGTGAACGCTCGGATCTTTCAAGTGGTTTTTGTGTTGGGTATGATACAAAAAAGGTACCATCAGCACCGTAATCTTGAATAATACTTATTCCATCTATCGTATATTCAAAAAGTAGAATCCGACTTAAATAGTCTAATTTTACTTTCAACCCATCAATTATACCAAGAATTGCCGTGTGACGACTATCAGACTTTTGATTAAACTGTTTCAATGAAGCTATTTCACCATCAAAAGCCAGCTTCTTTCGTCCTGGGCAGCTTTCAATTGCTTTGAAGTATCATCAATAGCAGTGTTAAGTTTATCAGTGTCAACCAGTTTGCTCAGAGCAGTCTCCAGCGACTTACCATCAACCATTTTCTTTTTGATGTCATCAAACTCTTTACCGATATCAGCAACGTTGGTGTTTATCTGCTCATTCAATATTTTAATTTGAGTTATTTCAGTAATAAAAGCAGTTCTCATTTGTTTTGAAGCATCAGCAATAGCAGTTTATAGTTAATTGTTATCAACCATTTGTTTGTTGATTTCTCCAATTCGTGTATTAATATTTTGAACACCAGATCTTATTTGTTCACTTAATTTCTTGTAGTTTTCACTCTCTTCCAATCCATCTTCTTTCTTTTCTAACTCTTTTAAAGCATCGCCCAAAAGTTTTATTTCATCTTTCAATCCGTTTTGAATTTCAATCATTTTCTCACGGCTTGCTTGTAACTTTGTTTGTATTTGACTTAGTTTATCATCAACACCTGTTGTTAAATCTTTCATCATATTTGGAATTTAATCAATATTATAATCACGTATGATTTTTGCTACTCTTCTTACAGTAAATTGCTTTGTTGCTGCATCATCTGCTTTTACTGGATTACCAACATTGATAATTGTATTATTATCCATGTTGAGATCACTTCTCAAAACATTTTTCTGGTTTTTGCCTTTGTTAAGATAATTAACCAGATGTTTTTATTTTACATACTCAGACAGCACAATACCAAAATTTGTAATATTAACACTGCCAGTAATAACTTCGTCAACCAAGATCGTTAAAAAGCCCCATTATATATAATATGATTAGATTAAATTAAATTTCACCGATAAAGTTTCTTTTGACTAACTTCCTCGGTCGATCCAGATACAGAAAGTCGTACTGCTTGTGAGTCACTTTTCTGTCTGCTCTTTGCTGACATCTTGTTCTTTGGAAAGCATACCCAGCTCACGATTAACCGGAGTTGCAAAGAAGATGTAATGAGAACAGTTCAAACGAATGTCTTTTGGAGTTTTGTAATAAGATTGAGATAAATAAATCACGCAACAATTTTTATGTCTTCCCTGGAGAAAATAATTAATAATATCATTTTGATTGCGATCACAAACATAATCGTCGAAAACGACTATCTTCTGATTATCTGAATCTAAAGTATCCACAGGGATACATTCTAATATATCTTCAACCGAATTTTATTCTTTTTTGCTATCTTTTCAAGTTTTTGTGATAAGTTCTTATACTTGGACTGCTCCAAGTTTTTAGCAAACAAATAAATATTGTCGTAATAAACTAAAGGTTTCAGCAACATGTGAATTAATGTGTTTGTCTTGCCAGAACCTTACTTACCGCAAATTAACATTCTAAAACAACAGTCCGGCATGAAGTTCCATATCTGTTTAAAATTACCGTTTTCTGTCTTCATGTCATAGTTTGGAATTTCCATTATAATAATAGTCAGATAATATTAATATTATCCAAGTGTTATTATATATGTCTAAAGTGTATTGCGGAATAAAGCAAATCCCTCGTGGTAAGCAACTTGGAGCAGAAGCAGAATGTTTTAAAGCTAATCAAGTTAGATATTACGGATTACAAAAAGTTAAGATCAGTATCCCAGGACCTACAAAACAAAAAGATGCAGATCCTGCCTGGAGACCGACAATGAAAAATCCAGGAAGTCTGTCGAAAACAGAAGAACGACCAAATATTATTTATTTGATAGGATAAGAAGCAGAAAGAAAACATATAAATAAAATGTTAAGCAAATCTGAATCTCCTAGTGAGATAACACGTCTGGAAAAAAAGTTGGTTAAAATACAAAATGAGTCTGAAAAAGCACATGCAAATATCAAACTTATAAGATAAAAATAAAAGCAGTTAAACCTGCAGTTAAACCTACAGTTAAGAAAGCAGTTAACCCTACAGTTAAGAAAGCAGTTAAACCTACAGTTAAGAAAGCAGTTAAACATGCGGCTAAAAAGAAGAAAACAAAAACTACATTATACTTGATTAAGTTATCTTAACTTGGTTTAACTCATATCAACTTATCTTAACTAATCTTATCTTAACTTATCTTATTTTAATCTAACCTATGTTATACATGTCTTTGTTAAAATGGAAAGAATTAGCAGATAAAAAGCAAAAAGCGAGCGAGCTTGTCAAAGAATACGAGAATAGAGTTACTCAAAAAAGACTAGAAAAAGGAGCTAGTCGTGATTTGTACAAAGAAATATTTAAACCTGTAACTAGCGTAATAAAAAGTCAGTCAAAACAGCTAACCGAGCAGTTAGCTTCTCTTCCGAAAATAAGTCAGCAATTAGCCGCTCTTCCAGCAGCAATAGGCGAGGAAGTACAATAACAAAAAACGTACCAGTGATTACCCCAGTTATTTGCTGAAGAACCTCGTAAACTAACTACTGGTGATCTAGATGCTGGAATCGATAAAGAAGTGATAGATAGACATGACTTACCCTTGCCGTCAACCGCAGCCAGAGATAACTCAAAACTCGGAAACATACTCGGACAGGTTAGTAAAATTATTCAACAAAATGGTCGCGATATGACTACTCTTACTAGACAAATTAAAAAAAGACAGAAGGATGTAACCATGAAAGAAGAATATAAACGAATCCGAAAAAAACATAGAAAACGAGTCAGAAGCCTTAAGACATTATAGAGAAAGAATTGATGTAATGCTTATGCATAGTGAAGTATTTTCAGGCAAGGGATTACAACAAAATAAAAATTCCTACAAAGTCGACAAAGATGGCTACTATGGAATGTTGCAAATTAATTTATCTGAGCTTGTTGGTCATTACAAACTTATTGCCAAACAAGGAGAAGCAATAGAGTTTCATAGACTTGATAACAAAGCGTTACAATAATAAAAAAAACGTATTCAAAGCTGTCTCAGAATGCTTTTAAGGAACTAACAGAATTATCTGGTTTACCGATTCATATAGGTTCTTCAAAGTTCAAAAAGATTTTAGGAGGTTGTGCTGATGTTGAATATTACAATAGTCCCAACGATTTGGTGGATGATCTAGAGTTAGTATGTGGAAGTATCGAATCAGGAAATAATAGTCCACAGCTAATAAATAAAGGTATTAGCATAATCGATGAATTGTTAAAAATAGGCAAAATGTCACCCGAAGAACACGAGCAACTTTTTTCTAAATATTTTAATTAAATTATTGTCTAACTGTAATTATACATGAGAACCAAAGAAGACGTAATTGATCACTTGACGCGACTTGTAGCTGCATACAGACGCAGCTATAAATTGTGCGGTATTATAAACACAACATTACAAATTGCTAGTGGGATAATTGGTTGTACTGCTGTATTGGTATTGGTTCCGGCAGTTCCTGTTTTCATGGCTGTAGTTGGCGCAGTTCCTCCAATAGTTGCTGTTTTAGTAAGTAAAACAAGAATAGCAGAAAAAAAGACTTTGTTAAAAACACATCATATAAGTTTCAAATAACTTCTATCATATGTCCAAACAATAACAGGCCTACAAAATGATGCGGAGATAATTAGGATTGTATTTAATAAAATACTAGAAATTCAAAAGAATGATAATTTCACAGAACCTCTGGAAATGTATATAAAAAGATTCAAGTTAAACGGTCATGACATTCAGTCGTAATTCTTGTCTGACTTGCTTCCATATCCTATCGTGATTTTATCTGGTTGATTTTGTTTTAATCGGTTTTGTTTCTTTTTCTATTTTTAATATTTTAAATATTTTCTGAAAAATGTATTCAAATTTGATTGATCTTTTTCGGCCTTCTATTTTATCCAAAATCTTAAAAATTGCGTAAAACAAATCTTCAAATCTTTGCCTATGTTTAGAAGACAAACCATATGCTACCAAGTATTTATCTAAATAATACTTTCTGTGGTAAATAGTTTTCTTTCGGTTGTAGTTGTAACCTGTAATGATATTATAACCATTGTGAGTGCCACAATTAAGGCAAATACGTTCATTATCATAAACCACACAAGTATCGTTACAATTTATACATGCATTAGCACACTTGTAACACAGCTTGGCTCTGGTGCAATATTTACAAAGCTTCTTTTTATTAGTTGTGTAAAATAAGATGCCATCTATACACACCCCAGGAGGATCAATAATATCTAAAATTCTTTTACAATATTTGCAATTCATTATATTATACTATAAAATTATATATTTAAACAAGAGGTCAATGACATTGAAGCTCTATTGATTGATTTTGATTTCAGGAAGTAGTCGCTACAAACTTGTTTTTTGAAAATCTATTTTTAGCCGTGGCGGCCACCTTGAATTTCCGGCCGACCTGAAATTTTGCTAGGAACAATAAGACATCAAGAGCAACATTCCTGTGAAGTTTCATGAAAATCTGTCAAGTGGTTCCAGAGGAGTAGACGCTACAAGTTTTCATTATATAACTCTATGTAAACAAAGATGGCCACTGGCAGCCATGTTTAACGTCGAATCAAAATAATGTTCGTCTCGAATAACCACCATGTCATGCCGATCATTTTAGAAAAAGACCCATATCAATATCACTTATAGTTTTCAAGAAGTAGTCGCTACAAACGTTTTTTTTCTTAAATCTATTTTTAGCTGTGGTGGCCATCTTGAATTTCTGCCCGATCTGAAATTTTGCTAAGATCAATTAGACATCATGAGCAACATTCCTGTGAAGTGTCATGAAAATCCGTCAAGTAGTTTCAGTGGAGTAGTCGCTACAAGTTTTCATTATATAACTCTATGTAAACAAAGATGGCCGCTGACAGCCATGTTTAACATCGAATCAAAACGATTTTTGACAAGGACCAACATCATGGCATGCTGATCATTTTAGAAAAAGTCCCATATCAATATCACTTATAGTTTTCAAGAAGTAGTCGCTACAAACTTATTTTTTAAAAATCCATTTTTAGCCGTGGCGGCCATCTTGAATTTCCGGCCGACCTGAAATTTTTCTAGGATCAATTAGACATCAAGAGCAACATTTCTGTGAAGTTTCATGAAAATCCGTCAAGTAGTTTCAGAGAAGTAGTCGCTACAATTTTCATTATATAACTCTATGTAAACAAAGATGGCCGCTGGCAGCCATGTTTAACGTCGAATCAAAACGATTTTAGACAAGGACCAACACCATGTCATGCTGATCATTTTAGAAAAAGTCCCATATCAATATCTCTTATTGTTTTCAAGAAGTAGTCGCTACAAACTTGTTTTTTAAAAATCTATTTTTAGCCGTGGCGGCCATCTTGAATTTCCGGCCGACCTGAAATTTTGCTAGGATCAATGAGACATCAAGAGCAACATTCCTGTGAAGTTTCATGAAAATCTGTTTAGCAGTTTCAGAGGAGTAGTCGCTACAAGTTTTCATTATATAACTCTATGTAAACAATGATGGCCGCTGGCAGCCATGTTTAACGTCGAATCAAAACGATTTTCGACAAGGATCAACATCATGTCATGCTGATCATTTTAGAAAAAGTCCCATATCAATATCCCTTAGAGTTTTCAAGAAGTATTCGCTACAATCTTGTTTTTTAAAAACCTATTTTTAGATTTGGCGGCCATCTTGGATTTCACATCTACATGAATTTTTGCTAGGATTAACTAGACTTCATGGGCAACATTTCTGTAAAGTTTCATGAAAATCCATTAAGTAGTTTCAGAGGAGTAGTCGCTACAAAAAAGGTTTACGGACAGACAGACGGACGGACAGACGGACAGACGGACAGACGGACGACGGACGCCGCACCACGGCATAAGCTCTGCTGATCTCTGATCAGTAGAGCTAAAAAGGCTTAAAAAATATTATCTTACGTAATATTATAATGAGCAATTAGAAAAGGAATTCAAAAACTTTAAGAAAGATCAAACGGAACATGCAAAAACTATTGATTTTGAAGATGCGAGTAAATTAGATGCAGAGCTTTTAACTTTTTTAAACTTTCAAGATTTGACAGAAAGAATTATAACAATGGTAAAACAACTAAAACTGTCATGGAAAATAAAAAAATAAAAAAATATAAACAAGCTGCGTGCTTTTTGCAAAAAACAAATTTCAGAGGCAACTAATATTCTTTCAACCGAGGCTGCTTTTATTCCTTACTACAACATTTTGTTAGACAAAGGAAATTATATCATTATGTATGGATAAATAAGTTAAATTAAGCTTAATTTAATATAACCAAACTTATATATGGAAAGTTACGCAGAAATTGAAAGAAAACACTTCGAAGAGGCAAAAAAGGTTTACAAAAAAGTAGCTGCTTATCAACAAACTCTTTTATCTGAAGCAATCAAGAATATTAAACTATTTGAGGAAACTCACATGAGACGATTGGAAGATGATATTACAGCTTTTAAAAAAGATTGGGCAGTTAAAACTGAAACTGAGTGCAGCGCTGCCATAAAGCTTCTTACAGATCTAGCACTAAAAGAAATTAAGATTTTTAATGAAACACAGACAAATACAGTAACTAAAAATGTTGAGTTATTCAGAGATGAATTAGTCAGCAAGTTGGAAAAACCTCATATGATCAATACTGATATCGGATGTCATAAAGATTTTAAAATGTTTATTAAAACCATAAAAGATATGATTGTGGTAAAGCTTTTTGACAAGGTCAACTTTATAAACTATTGCCAACACATAATAAAAATAAGATCGTTAATAGCTGGAGGTGATCTCACGCTTGAAGGCTTTGAAAGATATTCTAAATATCATGTAAAAATCAGTCAAATGATAGAAAATAGAGTTCTTGAAAAAAAATGTTTTTGGAAATACTTGAGGATGCTGATGAAGTTACAGATGATAAAACTAATAATGATGGGGTTACTGATGAAAGCATTTCTCAATAAAAAATAAATGTTATTTAATTAGGCTTAAAAAAATAATCTCATGTAATATTATATAATGAGTATCCGAGAAATTGAAACATCCCCAAAACAGTATAGCAAGGTTTTTAAAGTAGATGGTTATTTAAGTAATGATCCGGTTGTTCAACTACAAAAAGCACACTATCCTGCTGTAAAGTTTCTCAAAGCAGAACTAAAAAGAACAGGTGGATTTAAATTAAGCATTGATGTGAAACTTACTTTTAAAAAAAAGTACCGCATGATAAAGAACATAAAGGAGGTTTTGATATTATATACAAAACAGCTTACTTTGCCTCAAAGGCTGTAATAATATTAAACAAAAATCAAATATCAGAAGCATTAGTCAAAGCACAGGAAGAAATTATAAATAGAATTGGAAATTGGATTCAGTTGGGAAGTGGTTGGGTAATTGAATCACTAGATGCACATTACATAAATCGAATAAAGTATAAGCCTTTACGAGGTAGCTCTTATTTAGATTTACCAAAAGAACTTGCTAATGCCAAAAAAGGATTGATAAATATAAAAAATGAAAAAGATAATGAATGCTTCAGATGGTGCCATTTAGCTTATAAATTCCCTGTTGAAAAGGATCCTCAAAGAACAACAAAGTACAAAAAGCATATTGGTAATCTTGGTTACAAGGGAATAACATTTCCTGTTACAATTCAACTAATCCCAAAAGTAGAAAAACAAAACAACATTTGTTTTAACATATTTGGGTATGAAGATGATCAAGTATACCCTTTGTACATATCAAAAAACAAAGCAGAGAAAACATGTGATATGCTTTTGATCACCGAAAAAGAAAAAAATCATTACGTATGGATAAAAAACTTTAACAGTTTAATGCATAATCAAACAGCACACAAGGAAAAAAAATGGTTTTGTAAAACATGCTTGCAGTGCTTTACATTAGAAAGAGTTTAGAAAAACATAAGCCTGATTGACTTTCACTTAATGGAAAACAAGCAATAAAAATGCCTGAGAAAGAGGAAAAGGTTAAGTTTAAAAACTATGACAGGCAGCTAATGGTTCCGTTTGTTATATATGCTGATTTTGAGGCAATAACCGAGGAGGTTTCTTTAGCATCAAATAATCCTAAAAAATCACATACAGAAGAATATCAAAAACATACTGATTGTGGTTATGGATACAAGGTTGTTTGTTGTTATGATGATCAATATTCAAAACCAGTTGTAACATATAGAGGACCTGATGCTTTTTAAAAATTTTCAGAGAAAATGATAGAAGAAGAAAAGTGGTGCAAAAAAACTATGAATGCAAACTTTAAAAAATATCTAGTAATGTCACAGAAAGAAGAAGCCAGATTCCAAAAATCTAAATCATGTTATATTTGTGGTAATGGTTTTGCAACAACTCTCAAAAAAGGTGACGCGGGTTATACAGTGGCATACAAAAACTCCATCAGAAAAGTCAGGGATCATTGTCATATAACTGGATAGTATAGGGGAAGCGCTCATGACATATGTAATATTAATTTCAGGTTGACTAGAAAAATACCTGTTGCGTTTCATAACTTGAGGGGATATGATTCTCACTTTATAATGCAACACATCGGAAAGTTTAAACAAAACATAAATGTTATACCAAATAACATGGAAAAGTATATGGCTTTCATGTTAGGAAAAAGTTTAGTGTTTATTGATAGTTTTCAGTTTATGTCCCAATCATTAGATAATCTAGTAAAAAATGTTCCATCGTTTCAATACAATGATTTAATATTCTCAATTAAATGATAAACACATTTCAGATGCAGATTATGATCATGCTAAAAAAATATAGAAAACATTTAAGATTAAAAATATGGGAGAATATCATGATTTGTATCTTAAGACTGATGTACTGCTGCTTGCAGATGTTTTTGAAAACTTTAGAAAATGTGTATCGAGTATTACAAATTAGATCCTTGCCATTACTTCAGTAGTCCTGGTTTAGCCTGGGATGCATGCCTCAAGATGACTGGTATCCAACTTGATTTAATAACTGATATTGATCAATATTTGTTTGTGGAAAAAGGATTAAGAGGCGGCACGAGTTATATTGCAAACAGATATTCACAGGCTAACAATAAATATATGAAAAACTATGACAAGAAAAAAGAAAGTAAGTACATAATATATCTTGATGCTAATAACTTGTATGGGTGGGCTATGTGCCAACCGTTACCTACTGGCAACTTCAAGTGGGTTGATAAGATAAATAAAGTCATTGCTTTACAACATGTACAATAGGTATTGTTTGTGCACTGCATTTTAAAACTTGTGTGTCTTATAAATTGTTGCAAGACGTATGATTGGGTCATATTCAGGTGTGTACGCAAATCCGAGATAAATAATAGATACAATTATAACAACTAACTATTGTTAGAATTAAATGTCGCTCTCTTTATTTTATCAACATTGTATAAGGGGCAATGGTGACACAGGGTGGGGAATTCGAAAGGACTGGTCTTTAATTCAGAAACAGTTTAATCTTTTCTTAAACTGCATGTACTCCCACAACGCGAAAGTCGACATAGCAATGTAACGTGTCCTTTCCCCCTGTCTTCCCCCGCTACACCCCTTCCCTAACACACACACACACACACACTCAAATGGTCGAAAACAACTGAACGTCCCCGTAAATTTGCCTAAAATTATCAGGTTGAAATGGGTCTGGTGAATGTCCCTTTTTAATTTTAAATCTTGGATTCGTCACTGAATAATATAATTACTAGGTAAAACACACAGATATGCCACCCACTTTAAGAACTAAAAAATGAACGTTGATATGTTTCATTTTATCATATATATAGTGGCTGATTTCTGCCACTTTGGTTTCTATATCAGGGCGAAAAGACGACAGAACGAAAACGCAACAAATTCAGGGCAAACAAATGACAGAATGACATTCTAAAAGGCAAAAAGATGAAATAGCAATTAGCAAAATACTGAATACTAAAAGTAGACGACACGTTATAGTGTCGAAATTTTCTTTCTTCAGTATAATAGTTTCGGTCATTGCGTCTATTTGCACAAGAGAAATAAGTGCAAATATGACATTGCTAAAATCAAATGGATAAAGCATTTACAAACTCCGAAAACATTGGGGCTAAACGATAACATGTATCAAGAAGGAAACATTTCAAATAACCTAGACATAGATCCTTTTAACATAATGTCTATTCGTAAACGTAAACGACGGTCGCATGGTCGCAGAAAAAAACATAATCTTAAACGAAAATTTAAGAAAGTCTTTACTTTTGCAGACCTTTATACTATTTATAAGAGTTCGGGTAGACACGCCCTCCTTAGCAAAGTAGTCAGTCTGTCATTTTCTTGCTTACAGAAACATGACGAAGAATCGGATGCCATTTACGTCCGTACTAAACCATTATATGAGATTGTTTCTATTATTCAAAGTTACACGCAACATATTAGGCGTCCGCATATAGATGCTCCCTTTGACCATATATGAAGATAACCTATGTTAATAAAGGCATCGAATTTATTAATTTAGCCGGAGTATTTAATTACATGCGGGTGACTGACAAACTTCCTAAATATTTCAAGTATATTGAGAATACTGTTATATGCTACAAGTATAAGAAATCAACTAGAAATCTTATTTTCAATTAATATAATAGGATAGTTTATTATCTTGAAATCGAGACATCTAATCCTACTGATTGAGATTGTCAAAATTCTAAATTGTGTTATGAACCTGCCGGTCACATTCTCACTGGCACTCTTGATGTTACTGGGGATAAGAGGATCATAAGTATCGCCTTCCTTCAGATTGATTTTAATGCCTGTCGCAATGAAATTGCGGGTTCTTTAAGGGATTGCTGTACTAAGTGGTGTAAGCGCGAAAACGCAGACAAACATGCACTTACTGCTCGGATGAAATTATTGAATTACGTTTATTATTATTTTACGAATCAAATCCATCCCGGCTTCCACGGCCATCTACTTACAATTTACGACACCTTAAGAAGGTATTCAGAATCTGCATGTCAAATTTGTTGTATTTCCTGCAGGCAAAGCTTCCTACAATATAATTATTTGTCTGACGATTACTTTATATCAATACTTTGAATGCAGAGCTAGCGAACACTTCTGGTTATCAAACCACACCTTTGCTTGAGAAGGACATTGTTTCCTAACATGTGATATTTATTGAGACTATAAAGGTTTATGTAAATAGTAAGCAGACGAGGCTCCCTACAATGTACTGGATACTCAAACTCCAAACAAATGCTATAAAAAGCCCGTTTTATAGCTAATTCAAGTTCATGTACCACGACCAATATATCATAAATATTGACTTCCTGACTTTACACGATTGAAGAAAATAGTATTAGGTATTGCAGAAAGGCTTTTGAAAACTCAGGAATCAATCTGTTTTGGTCTATCAAAATTTCTGTAGAAATTCTTGATAAAAAAGAGTATTATAATGGACCTTTGGAAACGGCCGAGCACGACACATACGAAATATTGCAGTCTCGGTTTGATTGAGACTGTTCATGAGCGGTAGTGAAATATGCTAGCTACCGCTCACGCCCTCTAGCCCCGGGTTGAGCAGAACTCAATATTCATAAAAATCAACAGTACAGAATGTTAACCTTCCCATTGATTGCAAGCATATGGTGGTGGATATAGCAATATTTTTATCTTTATTTCATCCCCTATATCCAGCGGCGTATGGTCCCAGGATCTAATACAATTGTATGCCCCGAAGAGCGAAATAAACAAAAAGGAATTTAGTTGGGAGCAGCGGTTATGAAGCCTGCGTATCACAAGTAACAGCCAAACGACTAAATTAAAAAGCAGACAACATACCCTATGAGTGGTTAAACAATACCCTGAGCCTTTTATCGGCCGGAGTAGTGGAACCACCGAATCGAAAATTAAAAAAGAAAACAAAATAAATTGAAAATTTACCACCGATCACTAAATATAAGTATCGGGCTCAGCGATCTCCAAAGATCAAATGAATAACAGAACTGATTGCAAGCGCGGGGTGACGTTTTAAACCACGGTGTAAGATTGTTCATGCCCCTTCTCTAAGCACCTATGACTTTTCCACACTACATACTACTCAACCATGTAATCTAATCAAAGATAACTTGTTTCAACTTATATAGAAGTCATTTGCTATAGAAGGTAAAACTTTTCTAGCTTTTAATAATGTCAGGGCGTTCTTTGCACACGCCCCTATTGATAATTATAATTTGTGGACTTGTGCTGATGTTTGTAGAGCGTTATCTTTCCTTCTCGATAACATCGTTATCAGATACTGTAAAAAAGTTTACCGTCAGGTTGTTGGTATTCCTATGGGTACCAACTGTGCGCCACTTGTCGCAGATTTGATTTTGTACTGCTATAATGAGATTTTGTGTTGATTTTGTCACCTGCTAGCCAGAGTGAAGTTATTGATGCATTTATTAATACATCTCGGAATCGAGATGACATGCTCAATATTGATAATCCGGTTTTGCTCATATGGTTACTAACATTTATCTACCAGAGCTCACGTTGAATAAAGCCAACAGTTTGGATACTGAAGCAGCATTCCTCGATCTTCATCTCTCAATTTCTAATGATTTCATACATACTAAAATCTATGATAAGAGATCTGACTTCAACTGTAACAGAGTTATCTATCCACACCTGGATGGGGATGTACCTCGTGCTACATCATACGGTGTTTATATCTCCCAGCGCATTCGTTTTGCTAGAGCTTGTAATGATGTTATAGACTTCAATGAGCGAAATAAAGTTATTACAAGTATACTACTTCAGGAGTGCTTTCCTAATCACAAACTACGTAGATCGTTCTCAAAATCTACCGCCGCAACGAAAACCTACTGGAGAAGTACAACGTCAACCTTAAAACACTTCTGCGACTAGGAATATCCGACCAAGGGAGGTAACTGCATGAGGTTTTGTCCTTCGGGTTTTCTGGTCGTACCCGAGATACAATTATGGATACATCCTGAAATGTTTCTTATTTTATATTTTATATAGCTTTACAACAACATCTTAGTGTTTCTGTTGTTAGTTTCTCTGGATGTGGACTTTATTATCATGATTATTAGAGAATTCCTTTTGATGGGATGTAGTTTTGTTTACACTGTCTTGTCTATTTGGACGCTGAAGACAGGATAATAGCGAATATTGTGTACACATAAAATTGATTCAAGCTAACCTGTAGGCCTTATTACCTACTGACCGTTCCAAGTCGGTAACCATGTCTTCACCACCCTTTCTGTTTTGTTTTGTCTTTTCATTGAATAATTAATTAAACATTGCTTCTTGTTTGCAGTACAGTGCTGACCTACGATGCCGTTGCGTTTGGACGCTGTGGTTTCTATAGGACCCTATATCTCATAATGACTGAAACGAGCAAGCTAATTGGAATGAAACTACGATACAAAAAGACGATAAAATTACACATCAAAACTACCAAAGTTTAGAAGAAAAAAAAACGGTTTATTTCATCTGTTTACATTTTCGTTCTGTCCATTTGTCCGATCGAATATAAGTAGAGAAATAACGATAATACAAAATAGCAGAAATCGGCCGCTATACATATGCTAGTGTATACATATACACTAGCTATTTTATGCTTTTTTATATATACTGAAAGGAAAAAGAAACGCATAATGGCTATTTCGGCTATATATTTTATGTTTAATATGCTACTGCTAATCGAATGGTACAGGGCGGACATTAGGCCTGTTCATTCGGAAAGAAGGTTTAAACAGCACCAAGCACACGAATGGTTACCTCTTTAAAGTTTCATTATCGACAGAATGCGCATTTGCCTCAAGCAGGTGAGCAAACTTAGGCATAAACTTTGCAATCTCTTAACATTAAACATAATGCTGAAATGGCTTGACTTCTTCATGCGAAATTTCAACATTTATAAATTTCGTGTAACAAGGTATACCTTGATTAAAATATCTACTACATGACAGAGTTGTCATTTATGTAATTAGTTGTAGCCTCTTTTTGTGCAAAACACGTTGAAATATATCTGGATTATTACGCGGAATTAAGTGTATATAATAGTGTAGTATAGGCAATTGTTTGATTATGAGTTTCTTTTTCCTTACAGTATATATATACAAAGGGATATTGAGAAATAATGAGACTGTTGCAGTAAACAAATCATCTCTTTATAAAATGCCTTAATATCAGCATAACATACAATTTTATACCTTATCTACATAATAAATAAATTAGATTTAATTCGGAAAAAGAAGCTTTTGGTGTTGCTATGGTTACCGTGCACACTTAGGCTAGACCGGGCCAGTAAAATGTATGTACAATTTTAAACTTTGTATTTTTATGAATACATTGTTATAATATCTAAATCAATGCACCGATTTTCGCGCCAGTTGTTCTGTTAGCTGAATGACGTCATTTGTGCCGTTAGGCCAAACTTCAACGTCATATTTGTTTCAAAAATGGCAAAGCAAGCAACCATTACTTAGAAGAAGATCTGCTGGTTCAAAGGAAAATCGCGCAATTGTAATTGTTTGTTATCAGTTAGGCAAAACACCTACACAAACCTATGAAATGATTTAAAGAGCGTCTAAAAAACCTAGTGTGTTTCGTACAATTGTTTTTAGATGTCATAGACGTTTTAAGGAAGGTCGGAACACTTTAGAAAATAACGAGGGGCGCGGAAGAAAGACGATAATCAACGCAACGTTAATTGAATCGATTAAAGACGTTGTCTATGGCGATCGACGTGTAATGGGGCCGTCACACCATGACGTTCTGGTCAGCGTTCTATGACGTTTGAGGAAACGTTGGTAGTCGCCCATGGTCGCTAGGATAGCGCCATAAGAGCGTTGTGTGAACGCTAGTGAACGTCGGTGATCGCCGGGAATCGGCAGAGAACGCTGGTCCGGAAAAAAAGTTTTGAACATGCACAAAAGTTCTCACCGAGACCAGCGTTCTTCAACGTTTAATTTTAAACGCTGAAGAAATTTAAGAACGTTCGTGGAACGTTTTACTAACGTTCGCCGAGCGTTGCACGCGTTCGGCTATCGTTAGTCAGTCGTTACTCTAGCGTTACTTGGTTGTTACTAATCGTTTGCTTTGCAGTGAACGACTCACTGGCGACCTGTCAACGACCGCTGAACGGTCCCCTAGCGCACGCAGCGTGTGACTAAAGTCAAACGAACGTCCTTTGGCGTCCATTGAGCGTCATTCGAGCGTTTCCCGAACGTCCATGCATATGGGTATATAAACCGAAGCTTTGTAAGCAAGGTTCATTTGATTTTGGGCTACCGTAGAGAGCACCTACTATGGAAGATCCAGAAAGACTAAGGAGGATATATATGCTTGCTATAGCCCAGCATGAAGTAGATGTACTGAACTTGAACATAGCTGAAGACCCCGACGAAGACGACAGTGCTGGATTAAATCATGGATATTAAGGCGTCAAGAGTTTGGTCTGTACGACCAACTCATGGTTGAGCTACGCCAGGAAGATCTCAGTACCTTCACGAACTTCATGCGCATGCCACCTGAAATGTTTGATGAGATCCTTGGACGTGTCAGAGGCAGATTGACGAAGCAGCACACCTTTTACCGAGAGCCCTTCGAACCTGGCCTGAAACTGGCGGTGACACTGCGACATTTGGTCTCTGGATCTAAGTATGCTGACATGAAGTTTGGGTGGCGCGTTCCATCCAACACAATCTCCGTCCTTGTCCGTGAAGTGTGCCGGGCGATCGTTGACGAGTATCTGGATGAGGTGATGACCCCTCCAAGCACTCCTGAAGCCTGGCGTGAGATTGCCAACCAGTTCATGACAAGGTGGAACTTCCCTCATTGTTGTGGTGCCCTTGACGGCAAACATGTTGCCTGCAGATGCCCTAACTCTTCCGGATCAACCTACTACAACTACAAGGGATTCTATTCTGTGGTGATTATGGCCCTAGTGGACGCAGATTACAAGTTCATCTGGGCAGATGTTGGTGGTAAGTGTTCTTTCACATAATGTCTTTAGTGGAGATTGAATTAGATTATTCTTGGTGTTACTATTTGTACTGTATGTTTACGTTGATGTAATTTGTGTTTTTTAGGGAAAGGAGCAGCATCCGAGGCACAAATCTATAACGGGTCTGAGCTGAAAGAATGCATCGATGATGGCTCCATTGGCTTCCCACCAGCTGAACCCCTGCCCAACGACAACGAGTATGTGCCGTACTACCTAATCGGTGACGACGCGTTCGCCTTGAGGTCTAACATGATAAAGCCGTATTCGCACCGTGGTATGATCGACGACGAGAGGATCTTCAACTACAGGCTGTCAAGGGCACGTCGTGTGGTCGAGAATGCCTTTGGCATCCTTGCCAATAGGCTCCAGGTTCTCCTCACCACTATGAACCATGCTCCCGCAACCGTAAGGCTCATCGTTACCACGTGCCTGTGTTTGCACAATCTCATGCGTATGAGGTATCCACGTCAGCAGAACATTCGCATGGACCGTGAGGACAATAATCATCAAGTAATTCCTGGACAATGGAGAACACAGCGCAATCTGGAGGACACCGTCAATGTCAGAGGGCCTAACGTGGACAACAGACAGGGGAAGCGCCAGAGGAACCTCCTGAAACACTGGTGCAACTCGGAGGCTGGTGCTGTTCCATGGCAATTGGATATGATATGAAAACTCTTGTGACATGAACAATGTATGTTGATGTGTTTATGTTTTCTAATGATAAGCATTAAGAAACAAAAATTCAGTGTCAAATTTAAATCATTTATTTAAAGAACATAAACCCCCAAAAATAACACCCGTTATTTCGTAAATCACAGAAATAATAATAGCAAATCAACATAACATGAAACAATTAAAGGAAATAATAATCATAATCACACATTCATACAAGTGCTCGGCCTCATCCAGGACCCCTGAGTTTTGACCATGATCGCCTTCAACTGCAATTACACAATAATAAACAATAGGAAATTAACAATTGTCTTTCACTTGCTATTCAATATCGTAGTATAGTCAGTATTTCTGATAACCTGACTCGCAGAGCTGCTGGTCTTTAATCAGGGACATGTAGGCAGAGTCCGCGGAGTTGAAGACCGAAATGGCTTAGGGCGGTGGTGGTCCCCACTCACTGGGAGGTGGCTGCCAACCTCCATGCTGTGACTGGCACTCGTCCTGGCTCTGACAAGGCTTCTTGCTCGAGGGGTGTTACGACGAGGTCGTGTCACCAGTGACACTGAAAATACATTAAAAATTGAAAATGGTCAGATGGCTTCCTAGAGTGGAGACGAGTGATTTTGATCAAAGTTTGAACCGATCTAACTAGATCTAATTGTACTTTTGACTAACTTTCGTGCCAGCTATTGGTCAATTTTAGTAATGAGGCAAGTCTGGATATACGAGGGGTTGCCTAATTACGCACCAATTCTAGTAATAATTCAAAGCAATAGTAATAATTAAGCTCACCATGACTGAATCGAGGGCTGTCTGCAGGAGGGTCTATTGGACCGGTCCTCACTGTCGTCGTCAGTTGAATCCGACTCGCAGAAAGGCTTCAGGACCTTGTTGATGCCTTTCCGGGCCCGGCGAAAGTCCTTTAAACTCAGCCCCAGCAGCACACTTTTGACGTAGGCGGCGTAGGTGGTCCTTTCGGTGACTGGCTCGGGAGGCGGGAGTTGATCACGCAGCATCGTCAGCATGTCGCCGCTCTCCTTGGCCTTCCTCTGGAGGGTCGCCATGTCGGAGGACACCGACAGGGCTGGGGTGGGTTGACGTTCTGTGACGTTCTCATCAAACTCGTCAACTTCAACCCTCTCCTCCGCCGCTGCCCGCTCAGCCTTATCCAGGTCGCCCTGACTTTCGGCTATGATCGCCTTCAACTAGAAAGACACGAAATGACACAGGTAAACACAGCGTGTTTGGAAATTGACAATAAACAATTGTACAGACATTTATCTTTTACTTATTATTCAATATTGAAGTATAATTATATGATTAGTTCAATATCTGTATCAGTACTTACACTCTTGACGGGCTTCGAGCCGTGGTTGACAGCACGGTGGAAAAATACAAATTTGTCTTTTATCCATGTCTCCCTCTCCGTCAATTGTTGCTGGCCATCCCCACTCTTCTTCTTGTCCAACCTGGTAGATATTATAAGCATACGGTAAGAATATGGTAAGTATATAAGTATATGGTAGGTATATGGTAAGTATATAAATTCCATTATTATTAAAGTCAGGGCAATTACTTGAAGCATTTTCCCAAATTTAAACGTAAATACTTGCCTTGTGAACATGTCCCTGAGGGACTTGAACCAGGTCCACAAGTGGTCCACGCTGATCTGCAGTTATGTGGCCTTGGCCTCGAGTATCCGTTGCCTCTTCGCCTTGTTCCTGTAATCTGTTCCACAGCAGTTCGTTTTCGCGGAAAAACTCCACCAGACTATCCTCAACCGCCCGGTCCAGGATCCTGCAATCCTTTCTCTGCTTCTTCCCTCTCTTTGCTATGGTCGGACCGTCCTCATTGGGGTTTTCAGGGTGTTTAGGGTCTTCAGGGGGTGTCACATGGTGCGTTACTTCTCGGATGTGCTCTTCCTCCTGGTGTTCTTCTTCGTCCGAAGACATTGCTAGTGAAAGAGGCTTTGCATTCTTCTTACTTGCAGCGCTAGTAGCAGAAGCCCCCATCCCACCCTTTTTTCGTCTTGGCGGCATGATGCTGACTGTTCAAACTCACAAGAACAACTGAATTCACTATGAAATTTCCAGCGTTTTGTACCCGTTCGACCGTAAAAATCACACGCCAGCAAAACGCTATTCTGTCGTTATTCACACGTTAGTCACACGCTCAACACGCTCGTCTAACGTTGACAAATCGTTCGTCGCGCGCCAGTGGCACGTTAGCACACGCTAATGGTTTTCAGGGGTATCTTACTTGGTCGCTTCTCGTGCGTTAGACACACGCTAGTCATGCGTTAGGCACACGTTAATCACACGCCAGATGTGTCATCCTCATTCTAGAACGCTCAAAAATTGAACGATTGAAATGTTCAGAGAACGTTGACCAGAACGTCATGACATATGCGATCAGATAGTGATGCTAACGTGTTTTACTTTCACTTTAATTTCGAAACAGGAATTTAACAGCAGGAAACATAAATACTCGCATAATATTGGCCTTTGGCATACTTATTACACTGATGCTTAATGTTTATTTGCACTCCATGTGCAGTAAAACCGAATAAATGTTGTTAATATATTGTACCGATCGTTCTAAGACCGCATACATATGTTCAACCGTTATATGTTCGTGGTATCGCGTACTTTTCTGCTTCCATTTATGCATGTTATACTTGTTCGTCTCGACTGCGTGTTTTTGGTTGACTGAGTTACGGAAATGCTTCGTTTCCTGTTCGATGTTTGTATTATTTTTAACGGCAATGCAAAGTGTGGCACATTCAATATATGTAAGAGGACGAGTAGTACATCATAAATCAACACAATTATATTAAACCGCTTTAAGATAAACAAGAGGCCCAAGAGGGCCTGTTGACGCTCTACTGGCTAACACGGCTCTTATAACATCAATGAAGCGAGTGACTGCCATTTAAGTTTTTTTGAATTGAATTGAATGTTGTTTAACGGCTCATCAACACAGTATAGGTTATTTAGAGCCGCCCCAGAGAGAGGGGAAGGATACATAGGAATCCGGGAACCTGCCCTACTCTTATTATCGAATAGATTCCTATGGTTTAACGTGCTCGGAGGATAGACCGATACACGGGACCGCCCGGTTTACGTCATCATCCGACGGACGAGGCTAAGGTAAAGTGTCTTGCCCAAGAGCACACCGACGGAACTCAGTGGCACCACGGAGAAAGTTTCGGGCAAAAAACAGCTTTTTAACTTTATCATGGGCCATAACTAAAGAATCTGGTAAAGTTTGGTAAAGATCAGATGAAAAATGAAGGCCCTACCGTATAAACGAGGCAAAATATAGCATGTTTAACTAAATCAAGAGCCATAACTCCTCTGTTACTGGTCCGACTGGTCCAACATATCAAAAAAAAAAAAAAATTAAAAAATAAAATAATTTCTTTTTAGAGAATAATAATAATCAAAAAAATAAAATTAAAAAAATGAATCAATAAAAAAAAAAAATGAAAATTAAAAAAAAAATAATAATAATCAATAAAAATGAATCAATAAATAAATAAATTAAAAATTAAAAATTAAAAAAAGAAATTTAAAAAAAAAATAAAAAAAAATTAAAGAAAAAAATAATGAATAAATATTAAAAAAAAAAAAAAAAACATGAATAAAAAAAAATAAAAAATAATAAATAAAAAAATAATAATTAAAAAATAAATCAAAAAAAATTAAAGTAAAAAAAAAAAAAAAAAAAAAAAAATAAGGAAATTTAAAAATAAATAAAAATAATAACGTAAATAAGAAAGTCGTAAATTCTGCTAAAGTTTGGCAAAGATCAGATGCAAAATAAAGGCCCTATCGTATGACAAAATCAAGGGCCATAACTCCGCTGTTTATGGATCGATCTGGCTGGTTTTCAAACTTGACCAAGCTTTCATAGACATTAACAATCTGATAAAGTTTGGTAAAGATCGAATGAAAAATGAAGGCCCTATCGTCTTAACGAGGCAAAATATATCATTTTGAACTAAATCAAGGGCCATAACTCCGCTGTTACTGGTCCGATATGAATGTTTTTCGAACTTGATCGAGCTTTCATTGATATTAACAATCTGATAAAGTTTGCTAAAGATCGGATGAACAATGAAGCCCCTATCATCTTAACGAGGCAAAATATAGCATTTTCAACTAAATCAAGGGCCATAACTCCGCTCTTACTGGTCCAATATGGCTAGTTTTCAAACATGTTTGAGCTTTCAACAGCAATAACAATATGATAAAGTTTGGTAAAGATCGGATGAACAATGAAGCCCCTATCGTCTTAATGAGGCAAAATATAGCATTTTTGAACTAAATCAAGGGCCATAACTCCGCTTTTACTAATCCGATATGGCTGGTTTTCGAACTTGTCCGAGCTTTCACTGATATTAACAATCTGATAAAGATTTGTAAAGATCGGATGAACAATGAAGCCCCTATCTTCTTAACAAGGCAAAATATAGCATGTTTAACTAAATCAAGGACAATAACTCTGCTGTTACTGGTCCAATCTGGCTGGTTTTCGAACTTGTCTGAGCTTTTATTGATATTAACAATGTGATAAAGTTTGGTAAAGATAGGATGTAAAATGAAGACCCTATCGTCTTAACGAGGCAAAATATAGCAATATAGCATTTTTAACTAAATCAAGGGCCATAACTCCGCTGTTACTTGTCCGATTTGTCTGGTTTTCGAACTCACTCGAGCGTTCATTGATATTAACAACCTGTTAAAGTTTGGTAAAGATCGGATGAAAAATGAAGGCCCTATTGTCTTAACGAGACAAAAGTTAACGACGGACGGACGGACGGACGACGGACGACGGACGGACGACGGACAACTCGGCATGCCATAAGCCTTCGGCCAGTAGAGCTAAAAATACAAGTAACGTCATGCAAATTAATATTCGTTGCAATAAAATAGTAACAATAATGTATATGACGAATGTGTATGCAATTGAATACAGACGCTTGGCTTTGTCCAAAGTAGCCTAAATAAAATACTTCTTTGATGTTAACAAGAACGTAGAAATAGTGCAAGAGGCTACTGGTCCGATCTGGCTGGTTTACGAACTTGTCCGAATTTTCATTGATATTAACAATCTGATAACGTTTGATAAAGATCGGATGGAAGAATAACGTATTAACGAGGTAAAATTTAACGGACATCTCGCCATCCCATCAGCTGTTTTCCATTAGAGCTAAACTAGCTCGACAAAATTACAGATTCAAGAGAGATGACTGATATGTAGCTGATGCAATGTAATACATAGCATCGTATCATATTCGTCATAGTTGGTCATACTTTGAAGATCAACTTGAATTGTATTGAAGACATGTCATGCCAATTATTTTCTGAAAGGTCTTGTGCTAGAACATTTTGCTGTTTCAGAGGACTTTGTATTGATGAGATTAATTTTAGATACTGTAGCCATTTTCACCTTTGCATCAAGTTAAATTTCTAGTATAATTAGACAATATTAATTATTTGACATCGCCAGACACTTTCCGGTATCGTTTCATGAAATTCCGAAAAGCAGTTTCGGAAGACTATTATTTATGTCATTATTTATAACATTGTCTTCTCAACTTAAAAATGAATAACATTATAAATTGACGTTAAAAATAATAAGTACTGATAGACATACATTATAATTTGAATAAGGTGATAAGTGCTAAAGATAATTTAATGTTTTCCTGTGGTATTGTTATAAACTTAAAAACACGATGAGGCAAAAAGCAAAGTCAACCTAACAACCAAAATATTCGGAAGTTCAAACAACCACTACCACTACATAGTAACGGTAGAGCGTACGAATTCATTTTACGCGTTAACAGTCGTTGGACGGTTTTACGTGCATTTAGTTTTACTTAAATATCAATTCCATTATCCAGACATTGGAAGGGAGAGCAAACATTGCAATGCGTATACGATATCGTTATTTTGTTCTTGTCGTTATTGTAATTTTTCTAGACAGTCATATAAACTGTATTATGTGTTGTTCTGACACAAATCTTTATAGGAAATGTCGATTAATTTCATTACGTACAGAGAGGGAAGCATTCACTACGTAATGAACAAAAAATATTTTGTAAAACTATGCATTTTCACACATTATTTGGGAGGAAATACTCCTTTTGAGATCAATGACGACCACTTGAAGACAATATAAATGCTGCTTAACATGTTTTAGTGAAATAGTCAGTTTCCCTATTCTGTTTTGATTTATCATATTGACACACAATCTATAATTTCTTTTGCGTGCATGTTCAGTTGAACACGACACAGTACAGGAGAAGAACGTAAATAAGCATCTAACTATGTACATTGCGCATTGCGCAACGGAAAAAAGTATTGCAAATCCGAAAAGAAATGGACACTTTTAGAAAACTACGTCAACCTAGTATTTTAGTTCGGAACACCCGTCTAGTATCCTAATGCAGGGATTACATGTGAACGTATTTAGAAAACCAAGAAAAAGTAGCAGTGGTAGTCAATACGGAAACGTTCGATGAGGTTGCTCTTTCGGTTTTCTTTTGCACGTACACTATTTTGGATATTAACTTGGAAATTACTCTTAACACACACAGCAGTGACGTGCAAAAAATTCAAAATAGGTGTTGTACCAATCACCTTACCCGAACTATAATACTAGGTTGACGTAGTTCGCCTGTCAGCGCTTTGTCAGTATAACACGGTATTTGGACCAACTGACCTCACTAAGTTTACTTCTCGTGAAGAAAAAAAACAGTATTTAACGCATATAAGGATCTTCAGTGTGACTTTGACCTTTATATTGTAGTATGGTCATGTCGATGTTGTCATGATGAGTATATATTGAAAGTTTGATGAAGAAATATCAAGAAATGAGAAAGTTATAGCCAACGTTACGTTTTCGAGAAGAAAACATTAGTATTTAACCCATATAATGACCTTTAGTGTGATCTTTACCTTTATATTGAAGTATGGTCATGTCGATGTTGTCATTATGAGTATATATTGAAATTTCGAAGAAGAAATATTAAGAAATGAGAACGTTATAACCAACGTTAACTTTTCGTGACAGACTGACGGATTGACGGACTGACGGACTGACGCGGACGGACGACAAAGTGATCCCTATGTATCGCATTTTTCTTTGAAAAGGCGACCAAAAAGTGGAATTTCCTTTATAAGCTCATGTAAACGTGCGATATAATGCCTTCTGTTAACAAAATCGGTATGTATTATATTCAGACATGCTGACATCATCCTTATGGTCAAAAAGTTGGTGTAATCATATTTTTATTGTTTTATTTTTATCATCGTTATGATACAATATGTATTTGATAAGACTGGCACGAAAACAGCAATCCGATACAGAGCTCCCTCATTGGTATTCAAACAATGAACTTGATAATTGCATTATAAACAAACAAATATGAGCGAAAATGGCAAACGTTGTGTAAGCTATTTTAATAAATGTGGAACAATGCGCCGCCTAACGGGGCATTATACCTATTAAATGTGGAAAAATGCGCCGCCTAACGGGGCATTATACCTATGGTTTGCTAATAATTACACTGGAAACGGGAATCAGAAACAAGAGAGAAGGTTTTAATGTTTTAAGCATTTCCTAGGTGTAAAGTCAATATGACCTTGACCATTACATTTCCGAGTTTAGGACAATGAGTTCATCAATAACAGCCTAGCTGATAGTTTTTCTCATGATCAAGTCACAGTTACCTTGCCATTTGACCTACTAACCTTAAAAGCAAAAAGGGTCGTTGTTGCAAAATGGATACTATTTCTATAAATATTGAAGACAATATAACAGTAAATAAATTAAAACGAAGTAAACGTTTTTATCATGATCGCGTTACCGTGACCTCAAGATTTAACCTTGTAATCCTCAAATTAAATAGTATATTATTAAACGCGGGTACTATTTCTGTTAAGATTCAATAGTATAGGTCTAATAGTTACAAGTAACAACGGGAGATTTTTTCGCAGGATTAAGTCATTGTCAGGCCATTACCTACTGAACCTAAAAGCAATAGGCTTACTTCACTCAACAAGGGAAGTTTAATACGAGTTGGTGTTTCACAACTGGAATTATCGCTTATGGACATGCGTATGTCCATATACCAACCTGGTGACATTGGCATTCGACCTATTGACCATACAATTATTTGGGATCTTTGTTGCAACGTGGGGGCAGGTTGTATACAGTTTCCCGATTGTAGGTATAACAGTAAATAAATTAAAGCGAGCGCAAAAGGCGTTTTTCATGGTTGGGCTACTGTGACGTTAACCTTTAACATACCAATACCCGAAATTAATATGACATTTATTACTTACCGAACACAAACGCAATAGGCTTCCTCTTCTCACTAAGGGAAATGCACCTAGTAAGTGTAATAGGTGTGGGTCTTATACAACTAGAGTTATTGTTTGTTACTCCAGTTATATTACCAGAGTTATCGCTTGGAATATGTATGCCCATATGAGGTCATGGTGACCTTGCTATTCGACCTATTGACCCTAAATGCTACAGGATTCGTTCTCTGACCAACGGTATCTTGTACTCAGACTATGAAATTTCATGAGACTAATTGTCATGCTTTCGAAGTCATCACGTGCGATACATATACTGCCTGATGGGGTCATAACTACCTTGACCTTTAACCTACTGCTCCGGAAAACAACACTATTCACTAAGGGGAATGTCCCAATGAAATTTTATAAATGGAACGTGAAATGCTTATGAAGTTATCGAGCGTAATGTATATTTCCACGAATGGCATGTCGACCTTGACCGTAAACCTTCTGACACCAAACAAAATATGATTCGTTCTTAAAACAAAAAAGTACCATGAGTGTGAGTGTTATAGGTTCGAAGTGATTGTGTTGAATGCTAATGTCCAAATAAAGTCTAGGTGATCTTGACCTGTGACCTACTGACCTAAAATCGAGTAGGTGTCAATCTCTTACAAAGTAAAATGTACCTAAATGTTTTTATGAATGTGAGTGTTATGGTTTTGAAGCTATCACGCGGAATGCGTATTCCCATATAAGGTCATGACGACCTTGAACTTAGACCTTCTAACATAAAAGATATGCTATCTGAATTTGGATCGACAATCAAACGAGATATAATTCCCTCCCCTTGTGTATTTCCGTTTAGCTCATGTTTTAATGTATACAAACTAATTTACGCAAACGTGGCAATGTTTTTGTATGCTATTTTAATAGAAATAAGAGCGTCGCCTAACGGGGATTTAAAACCCCGTTTGCTAATAGAAACTGAAAGGGGATACATTGGATGCAACTAACTCAGACAAGAGATAACGTTAAGCTAAGGTGTTTAGCATTTCCTAGTTGTACTATCAATATGACCTTTACATTTGACATTCCGAGTGTAGGTTAAATAACAGCCGAGTTACATTTGCTCATGATCAGGTCACAGTTACCTTGAAATTTGACCTACTACCAATAAAATCAAAAGGGGTCGTTTTGCAAAATTGATAAAACATGTGTTTGTATAGTGTTTCAATATTGGAGGTATAATAATCAATGAATTAAAGTGCAGAAGGCGTTTTTCATGATCGGGTTAATGTGACCTTAACAATTAGCCTTCTAATCCCAAAATTATTGGAATTCACTGCTAAAACACGGGTACCATTTCTGTTAAGTTGAGATTGCAGATCTAATCGTTACAAGGAACAGTTGGGAGAATGTATTTTCAGGATTATGCCATTGTGAGGTCAATGTGACCTTGATTACTAACTAAACCCAAAAGCAACAGGCTTCCTATTCTCACCAAGGTCAACGCAACTATGAATTTTAATAAATGTGTGTGTTATAATATTGCAGCTATTACTTGTGGGAATACGTATGTCCATATAAGACCATGGTGACCTGGACAGTTTACCTACTAATCATAATAGTAATTGGGCTCGTTGTTGCAAAATGGGTACTTTTTGAATAACCTTTCAAGATAATAGTAAATAAATGAAAGCGTAGAAGGCGTTTTTCATCATCCGGTTACTGTGACTTTAATATAAAACCTACTAACCGCAAAAGTAAAAGGATTCGTACTTTAAACACGGGTACTATTTCTGTTTCAAGATGGTATGTCTAATAGTAATACTTACCAGTAGAGGAAATGTTTTCTCGTGATTAGGTCATTTTCAGGTAAATGTGACATGTATTACATGTATTACCTACTGAACCAAAACATAGACTTCTCCCTCCCACCAAGGGTAATACACCTATTAAGTTTAATAAGTGTGGGTGTTATACAGCTACAGGCATTGTTATTGGAATGCATAAGCCCATGTTAGATCATGATGACCTTGACATTTTATTACTAACCCAAATCAATAAGGTTCCTCCTCTTACCAATGGCAGTGTGCCTATACCATTTTAGGAGTGTATATGGCATATTAATGCAGCTATCGCTGAGAATAGCATGTCCATATGAGGCCATGTTGACCTTGATATTTGACCTATTGACCCCAAAAATAACCGGATGCTTTCTCTGACCAATGGCAATGTATTTAGGCTTTTATGATAAAATTATAAAAGTATGTGTTAAATACTTTTCTCATTATCGCAATATGTTCTACCGCTTGGCATACTGCTAAGTCCTATAAAGTTTCATTCAAATCAGATAAAACACATGTGAGTAGTTGAGCGGACAAGATTGAGATTCAAAAAACTTCAAAGTCCCGTAACTCCGTCAACAATTATTTAACCGAAACGTCTTGACAATATTCGCTACTAGAATCATACCTATATTTCCCATGAAAGAGTATGAGAGTGAACCTTTGGAAACGGCCGAACAAGACACTTACGAAATATTGCAGTCTCGGTTTGATTGAGACTGTTCATGAACGGTAGTGAAATAGGCTAGCTACCGCTCACGCCCTCTAGCCCAGTTTCATGAACATCGGATGGTAAATGTTAGAGGAGGAGTTCAGCAAACACACTTTAGATTCGAGCAACTTTAAAGTCCTGTAACTCCCTCATAATCATACAACCGGAACACCCTGACAATAAGCGCTACTAGACATCGCACTGATACTTCCTATGAAGTTGAGCGGAAAAGAAAACAGGACTGGCGGATGGAAGGACGGACGGACATAATAGCAGCTATATTCCCCCCCACCCCCCACCCCCCACCCCACCAAAAAAAAAATAATATCAGGGAACATAAACAAGTGTATGAAAGAAGAAATGTTGAAATCGCCGAACGCGGTTAATATATTACAAATATTGCAGTCTCTGTTAGATTAGACTGTTCGTGAACGGTAATGATACCTGCTACCATTCTCTCCCTCTAGCCTCGAGTTGATTTGTTAGGCTAAACTATCGTAAACAATCGACCCGACGCCGCAAACACTGTTGAACTTGTTTGACTGTGTGTTTTTCAGTAATCCCACAACCCGTTTTCACTATAGGGGTTCCTCTAACCCACAAACGCCACAAACAATGCTTTTAAGGTCTGATAAGGCTCGGATTACCACTGGGTAAACGTTGTATTTGCGAGAGTGAATGCAATGAGTTATTTATGGAGGAGATATACTGGCGTTAGAATCAGCACAGACAATATACAGATATACAATATACCTATGATGTATGAAGGTATAAAATGATTAACAGTATGTATGCACGTACCAGAGTGACAGTTTAGTACTGCTTCAATGTTTAATTCATTATGAAATGTGTGTTTTCAAATTTTAAAGACATAATTTTTATATGCATGCATTTATTTTACAACATATATACAATGACCCTGCTGTGGAACATAAGTTGAATAACATATATGACTTTGCGGCCGTGAGGCAGAACCGCGAAATAACAAAATAGCTTGACACCGTAAAGAATCAAGAGCGATTACTGTCATGCAGCCAGTGCACGTCAACGCTTTGTATCGTATTATTTATACATGCATTGGCTAGATTTACACATTTGATAATAAGTCACTCTCTGAAGAACTTAAATTGCATTTAAGACGTGCCTTGAAATTTACGTTTCAAAAGTTCCTGTTGCAAAGATGAAACAAACATGGTCCTATAAAAAACACAGCCCGATATGTTATCAGAGTTGTCGTCCAGTGTATGTTGCCATTCTAATTTTACTTAGAGCCAATAGAAATTTGACTGTTGATATATCGGGCATTAGCTGTGAACAAGTACGTCTCTTCAATCTTTATGTTCATAGATGTAATATCAAACATACAGTTTAAATTAATATGTTCTTCTTTACTTAAACATAAATACCAACATAGTTAAATACGTGGATGTATTAAAAAAAACAAGCTATGAAAACACAAATAAGTTTGAGGAGCCAAGTACAAACACAGACACTTAATAAAATGCTATACAACAGAGTTGACATAAACGAAACTTACCTGAATGAACTGCAATATAAAACAAATTTGAATTAGCAAAAGTAACATATATAATAATCAATTTCATGTATTACCTGAATAGGATGGTCGTAGTGAACCTGATTATAACATATGTGTATCACTTATATATTAATTTCCTACTTACTGTTCCTTAGATGATACTTTACATCCATACGAACATGCATTGATTTAATAATCCATATTTTAGTGAAATAGTCAGTTGCCCTATTATGTTCCGATTTATCACATTGACACGCAATTTATTAAGGTATTTCGAAAATAAACTAATTTTTTCTAGATCTGTGTATTACAATGCTGATATCGTCCTTATGGTCAAAATGGTGGTTTAATCATATTGTTTATTTTATTGTTATCAACATGGTATGATACAATAAGTATTTGATAAGATTGTCACGAAAAACAGAAATATGATAGAGCTCCGTTGTTGGTAATGAAACAATAAAATATGTAATTGCATTATTGCGTTATATACATACAAATATGAGCGAAAATGGCAATGGTTGTGTATTCTATTTTAATAGAAACAAGAGAGCCGTCTAACGGGAAATTATAGCCCCGTTTACTAATAATTACACTGATAAGGGGACCCTTTTCAAGAAACTAACATAATCAAGAGAGAAAGGTAATCTAAGGGAAAGGGTTCCCCTTCAAAGAAACTAACATAATCAAGAGAGAAGGGTAAGCTAGGGGGTTTAATATTAACAGCATTTCCTAGGTGTAAGATCAATACGACCATGACATTGACCGTCTGAGTGTAGGTCAAATAATTATGAATAACAGCCGGCATTGTAGATTTTCTCGTGATCAGGTCACAGTTACCTTGACATTTGACCACTAAACATAAAATCAAAAGTGGTCGTTGTTGCAAAATGGATACTATTTGTATAGAGGTTCCAGTTTGTCAATACTAGTAAATAAATTAAAGCTAAGAAAGCGTTATTAAGATCGGGTTTCTGTGACCTTAACATTGATGAAAACAAAATAGATATGTAAACAAAAATATGTGTCAGGAGCCAAGTACAAACACAGACAATTAATAAAACGGCACAACTGGTGAATAACATTGTATATATAATATATGTTATATATATGTTATACTGTCTGTTAGAACTCAACATGCTTACTATGCACCAATGGTATACAACAGAGCAGCCATAAACGAAACCTACCCAACCCCATATATGCAATATCAACCAAATTTGAATTAGCATAATTAGACTATATAATAATCAAGTTCATGTATTATATGAATAGGATGGTAGTAGTTTATCTCGAGTATAACAAATGTGTATCACATATATTAATTTCGTATTCACTTTTCTATATACGATATGTTACTACATAGGCTGATTTTTTACCGTCTCTGGATTAATGATCCATGTTTTAGTGAAATAGTCAGTTTACCTATTGAGTTTCGATTTATCATATTGACACACAATATATAACTTGTTTGGCGTGCATGTCCAGTTGAACACGACACAGTACAGGAGAAGAACGCAAATAAGCATCTAACTCTGTGCATTGCACAACGGAAAAAAAGGTATTGCAAATCCGAAAAGAAATAGACACTTTTAGAAAACTACGCCAACCTAATATTTTAGTTCGGAACACCCGTCTAGTATTTTAATGCAGGGATTACATGTGGATGTATTTAGAAAACCAAGAAAAAATAGCAGTGGCAGTCAATACCGAAACGTTCGATGAGGTTGCTCTTTCGGTTTTCTTTTGCACATACACTATTTGGATATTAACTTACTCTTAACAAACACAGCAGTGCGGTGCAAAAACACACACAGCAGTGCCGTGCAAAAAAATCAAAATAGGTGTTGTACCAATCACCTTACCCGAATTATAATACTAGGTTGACGTAGTTCGCCTGTTATCGCTTTGTCAATATAACACGGTATTTGGACCAACTGGCCTCAATAAGTTTACTTCCCGTGAAAAGAAAAATCAGTATATAACGCATATATCTTCAGTGTGACTTTGACCTTTATATTGTAGTATGTGTCATGATGAGTATATATTTCAAAGTTTGATGAAGAAATATCAAGAAATGAGAAAGCTATAGCCAACGTTAAGTTTGCGTGAAGAAAAGCCTGAGTATTTAACCCATATAATGACCTTCAGTATGACCTTGACCTTTATATTTCAGCATGATCATATCGATGTTGTCCTGATGAGTATAACTATATTGAACGTTTGATGAAGAAATATCAAGAAATGAGAAAGTTATAGCCAACGTTACGTTCTCGTGAAGATATCATTGAGTATTTAATCCATATAATGACCTTCAGTATATTTAAGTATGGTCATGTCAATGTTGTCATGATGAGTATATATTGAAAGTTTGATGAAGAAATATGAGGAAATGAGAACGTTATAGCCAACGTTAATTTCCGTGACAGACTGACGAACTGATGGATTAACGGACGGACTGACGGACAGACGCCGACGGACCACAAGTGATCCCTATGTACCGCATTTTTCTTCGAAAAGGCGACACAAAAATGGCATTTCCTTTATAAGCCATATTATGTAAACTTGAGTATATAATGCCTTCTGTTAACAAAATTGGTGTATTGTTCTTGGAGTTATCTATTTTGTTCTAGATATATGTACTATATTCAGACATGCTGACATCATCCTTATGGTCAGACGTTGGTTTAATCATATTTGTTTTATTTTATTGTTATCAACGTTATGATACAATATGCATTTGATAAGATTGGCACGAAAACAGCAATCGTGCAGAGCTCCCTCATTGGTATTTGAACAATGAACTTGATAATTGCATTATTAACAAACTAATATGAGCGAATATGGCAAACGTTGTGTACGCTATTTTAATAAATGTGGAAAAAAAGCGCCGCCTATCGGGGCATTATACCTAAGGTTCGCTAATAATTATACCGGAAACGGGAATCAGAAACAAGAGAGAAGGTTAAGCTAAGGTTTTAATGTTAACAATATTTCCTAGGTGGAAAGTCAATATGACCTTGACCATTGCCGTTCCGAGTGTAGGACAATTAGTTCATGAATAACAGCCTAGCTAATAGTTTTTCTCATGATCAGGTCACAGTTACCTTGACATTTGACCTACTAATCTTAAAATCAAAAGGGGTCATTGTTGCAAAATGGGTACTATTTCAATAAAGATTGAAGACTGTCAACATAACAGTAAATAAATTAAAGCGAAGTTAACTTTGTTATCATGATCGGGTTGCTGTAATCTTAACATTTAACCTTGTAATCCTACAATTAAATAGTTTATTATTTAAACGCGTGTACTATTTCTGTTAAGATTCAATATTGTAGATCTAATAGTTGTAAGTAACAACTGGAGATTTTTTCGCAGGATTAAGTCATTGTCAGGCCATTACCTACTGAACCTAAAAGCAATAGGCTTCCTCAACTCAACAAGGGAAGTTTAATAAGAGTTGGTGTTTCACAACTGGAATTATCGCTTATGGGCATGCGTATGTCTATATACGATCCTCGTGACACTGACAATCCACCTATTGACCAAACTATTATTTGGGATCTTTGTTGCAAAGTGAGGGCAGGTTGTATACAGTTTCCTGATTGTAGGTATAACAGTAAATAAATTAAAACGCAGAAGGCGTTTTTCATGTTTTGGCTACTCTGACGTTAACCTTTAACATACAAATCCGCGAAATTAATCGGACTCGTTGTTTAAACACGGGTAATAGTTTTGTTTTAAGAGTGTATGTCGAATAGTTACAAGTAACAGTGAGATTATTGACAGGTAAATGTGACATTGATTACTTACTGAACCCAAACGCAATATGCTTCCTCTTCTCACTAAGGGAAATTCACCTAGTAAGTTTAATAGGTGTGGGGCTTATACAACTACAGTTATTGTTTGTTCCTCCAGTTACATTACCAGAGTTATCGCTTGGAATATGTATGCCCATATTAGGTCATGGTGACCTTGCTATTTGACCTATTGACCCTAAAAGCAACAAGATTTGTTCTCAGACCAAGTCATCACGTGCAATACATATACTGCCTTATGGGGTCATAACTACCTTGACCTTTAACCTACTATTCCGGAAAACAACACTATTTACTAAGGGGAATGTCCCATTGAAGTTTTATAAATGAAACGTGAAATGCTTCTGAAGTTATCGAGCGTAATGTATATTTCCACGAACCTTGACACCAAACAAATATAATTCGTCCTTAAAACAAAAAAGTACCATGAGTGTTAGTGTTATAGGTTCGAAGTGATTGTGTTGAACGCTAATTTCCATATAAGGTCTTGGTGATTTTGACCTGTGACCTACTGACCTAATATCCAGTAGGTTTCAATCTCTTACTAAGTAAAATGTACCTTAATGGTTTTATGAATGTGGGTGTTATGGTTTTGAAGCTATCACGCGGAATGCGTAATCCCATATAATCCCATATAAGGTCATAACGACCTTGACCTTATTCCTTCTAACATCAAAGATATGCTATCTATATTTGGATCGACAATCAAACGAGATATATTTCCCTCCCCTTGTGTATTTCCGTTTAGCTCATGTTTTAATGTATACAAACTAATATACGCAAAAATGGCAATGTTTTTGTATGCTATTTGAATAGAAATAAGAGCGCCGCCTAACTGGGAATTAAAACCCCGTTTGCTAATAATTACTGAAAGGGGATCCATTGGATGCAACTAACTCAGTCAAGAGATAACGTTAAGCTAAGGTGTTTAGCATTTCCTAGTTGTACTATCAATATGACCTTCACATTTGACCTTCCGAGTGTAGGCCAAATAACAGCCGAGTTATATTTTCTCATGATCAGGTCACAGTTAGTATAGTGTTTTATGATCGGGTTAATGTGACATTAACAATTAGCCTTCTAATACCAAAATTATTGAAACTCACTGCTAAAACACGGGTACCATTTCTTATAAGTTTAAAGATTGCAGATCTAATCGTTACAAGAAACAGTTGGGAGAATGTATTTTTAGGATTATGCCATTGTCAGGTAAATGTGACATTGATTATTGAACCCAAAAGCAACAGGCTTCCCCTTCTCACCAAGGACAATGCAACTATGAATTCTAATAAATGTGTGTGTTATAATATTGCAGCTATTACTTGTGGGAATACGTATGTCCATATGAGAACATGGTGACCTGGACAGTTTACCTACTAATCATAATAGTAATAGGGCTCGTTGTTGCAAAATGGGTACTATTTGCATAATATAATTTCAAGATAATAGTAAATATATGAAAGCGTAGAAGGCGTTTCTCAGTTGTTCATCATCCGGTTACTGTGACTTTAACATAAAACCTACTAACCGCAAAAGTAAAAAAGATTCGTACTTTAAACACGGGTACTATTTCTGTTTCAAGATGGTATGTCTAATAGTAATACTTACCAGTAGAGGAAATGTTTTCTCAGGATTAGGTCATTTTCAGGTTAATGTGACATGTATTACCTACTGAACCAAAACGTAGATTTCTCCGTCTCACCAAGGGTAATACACATATTAAGTTTAATTAGTGTGGGTGTTATACAACTACAGGCATTGTTATTGGAATGCATAATTCCATGTTATATCATGGTGACCTTGACATTTTATTTACTAACCCAAATGAATAAGGTTCCTCCTCTCACCAAGGGCAATGTGCCTATACAATTTCATGAGTATATATGGTATATTAATGCAGCTTTCGCTGAGAATAGCATGTCCATATGAGGCCATGTTGACCTTGATGTTTGATCCCTTGACCCCAAAAATAACCGGATTCCTTCTCTGACCAATGGCAATGTAGCTAGGCTATAAGTTTTTATGAAGATAGTTGTTACGCTTTCGAAGTTATCATGTGGATTGCATATATTTTCAGATGAGGTTATAACGACAATGACCTTTAACCTATTGACCCCCACAAAAATAGGGTTCCACTTCTCACCAAGGGCAAATGTCCCAATGAAGATTCATGATGGTGAGTATAATGCTTCCGGAGTTATCTCGCATAATGCATATTTCCATAAATGGCATGACAGGCCATGACCTTCGACCTCCTGATATCTAACAATAATAAGGTTCCTCCTTGAAACAAGGACAATGCCATTCCACGTTTTGGTTAACGTTTTAATTTTTCATCATTTCTCGAAAACAGATTGTCCGAAAACCTTTGAAACTTTGCACACTTGTTCATTATAATTACACAATGGTATATGACAAGAACTGTAACTGTGTCTTATATTTTACCTGAATTATCTCCCTTTTTGACTTGGATTTTTCAGTTAAAATGTTGAATGTAGAGTCGTTTTCCAAACAACATTTGATCAAAAGCTTTTGAATGTGTCATACATATTCATCATTACACAAACATATCTGAAAAGCACCATAACTCTGTCTTGCGTTTTACTCGAATTATCCCCGTTTTCCACTTAGATTTTTGGTTAAAATTTTGAATGTACAGTCATATTCCAAAAACCTATCGACAGAAAACTTTGAAACTTGGCATATATGTTCATCATCTGTGTTACAAGCACCATAACTCGCACGCCTTTTACCAAAGCTGTCCCCCTTTTCGTATTGGGTTTTAGCGGTAAAAGTGATCACACCAGTATTGGTGTTTGTGTTTTACCATAAGAGTCACGATTCATAGATATCTGACAGGTAGATTGGTGTTGCATTGTGTGAGCGGTTAGCTCAGTCGGTAGAGCATCGGAACGGTAGTCCGAAGGTCCCGGGTTCGAGCCCCGGTCTGGCTGCACATTTTTCTAGTCATTTTCTAGTCTAGTGTGTTATGGTTTGGAAGTAATCGCATGGAATGCTAATTTCCATGTAAAGTAATGGCGTCTTTGGCCTTTGACCTACTGACCACAAACTAGGTAATTTAAAGACTCATTCTCTTACAATATACTGTTTTATGAGTGTAAGTGTCATGATTTTGAACTTATGACTCGGAATTGTTTTCCATTATAAGGTCATGGCGATCTGACTCCAAAGATATTATGTCCACGATAAAATAAATGGATCGACCAAAATACGTGATATAGTTTACTCCCTTGTATATTTCCGTTCAATTCCTTTTGCTCATGTTTATGTAATGATCATGGAATTCTATTTTGCCGATCACGCGGGACAGGCGAAGGTCGTATAGCAGAATCTCAAATAGGCGTTAGCAATAAACATGCATACGTTAGGGTTGATCATATTAATTTGCATATAATGCAATCTAATACTAGTGGTATTACTTTCCGGTGGAACTTGAGTATAATTACGAAACAAGGTGGATTTGGTTAATTATGAGGGAAGATTAAAAAACAAATGGGTTCCACCATTTAACTAAGACAATGTGCCGTTGCAGTTTCATGAGTGTGGATGTTATGATTTCGCAGTTTTCGCGCGAAATGCGTATTTCCGTAGAAGGTCTGGCAATCTTTTATTTCCGTATAAGGCATGACAATCATGACCTCTGACCTACTGATATCAAAACAGGGATCACTTTGGAGCCAATTGAAACAAAATAATAAAAGACTCCATACTCTAAAACATAATTTTGGCGATTGTGATTGAAGTAAGGTAAAACATTTCCTATGCATATAATGTCGTGTATCCAATCCGCTTATACCCATTAATGCATCTACGAATAATTACAAAATTGCATCCCCAACATCTCTGCCACGCGCTGGAGCGCTGTGGTCAAATGCTAGATCGTTGGACTCATGATCGAAAGCTCGTGGGTTCGATCCCCGCCATGACAATATGTGCTGTATCCCTGAGCAAGACACTTTATCTATACTTGCTTAGTATTGGTTCTACCCAGGCAGACATCGCGAGTGATTAAAATAAGTTCACAGAACTTTCGTTGGAATCGATGTCAAATTTGTCCATGCCCAGTAGACAGCGCTTGTCTCTGATATTCGTGTAGATGAAGGTGTGAAATACGCACATTTGGTGTCGAGTATATACCTTAGGCTTTGATTATAATTGAAAGGATACAAAAAAATCAGCTATTTATTATGCTGATAAAACTATATTAATTATATACGATTAAGTACTCTTATATATGTAACGTAAAACTGAAAAAAAATACCATATTAATAGGTAAATGGTAGAAAAACATACCGACATTAAAATACAGCGGTAATATTTCTTTTTAATTTTTATTTAGGACGAAAACTGATGTAAGAATTAAGTAAGACATTTTAATGGAATCATAACGTATGTATGTATAACATTTATTTTCACCATTTATTTTAAAAATACGTAAACAATAATGAATGCATTATACCATATTTATAATTTGGCTGCAATATTTTTTATTTGGCAAAAAGTGGTTGCGAAAGAAACAAATGGCCAGAGGGGCCCTTGAAAACCCAAAAGGCATCCTACTCTAGGGCAATGCATAACGTTACATGAGTTTAGAGGAGATAGTTTCGAAGACTATGTGTAGTATAAGGTCATGGCGACCTTGACCACTGATCTAATGAACTAAAAAGCAATAGGGTCCTCCTTTCATCTAAAACAATGTATCTATGAAGTTTAATGAGTGTTGGTGTTATGATTTTGAAGTTATCGCGTCGAATGCGTATTTCCATATAAGGTCATGGCGACCTTGATCTTTGACATACTACTCACAAACGCTAAAACGTTCCTCCTCTCAACTATGGCAATGAGAGCTTCATGAGTGTGGGTGTTATGCTTTCGAATGTATTGTCCAGGATGCAACATGTTTACGGACGGACGTATGTACGGACAAACCATAATACGTCCCTCTTTTCAAACGGGCGTATAACAAAGATAAAAAACACTAGAACAAAACGAAATAATACTTATGATGAACTTACATTATTAACCTACGCTCAATCCAGAGTTTTGTTCGATGGAAATTAAAAGTATTCACTCTCAATGGAATAACTAAAAGAGTTACACCGATATCAAATTGAATTTGACATTTATTTATACCTATTAATATACCTATTTTTCTATACGTACAAAGCCGAGAGTAATCATAACGAAAACGGACACATATCACTTGTTAAATTATACATCTATTTAACGATTATTCGATTGTTTTAAAAGTTATCCACAAAATGAATTCAGCAACACAAGTTATACTGAGTTCAACAACATAAAAAAGAGTATTATAATGGACGTTTGGAAACGGCCGAGCACGACACATACGAAATATTGCAGTCTCGGTTTGATTGAGACTGTTCATGAGCGGTAGTGAAATATGCTAGCTACCGCTCACGCCCTCTAGCCCCGGGTTGAGCAGAACTCAATATTCATAAAATCAATAGTACAAAATTGTTACCATCCCGAAGATGGCATGCATATGGCGGTGGACATGGAGTGTACTACTTCCCCATGTCGTACGGCGTATGGTCCCAGTATCTAATAAAATTAAATGACCGAAAAGCGAAATAAACATAATGGAATTTAGTTGGGAGCAGCGGTTATGAAGCCTGCGTATCAAAAAGCAGACAACATATCCTATGAGTGGTTAAACAATACCCAGAGCCTTTTATCGGCCGAAGTAGTGGAACCACCGAATCAACAATTAAGTAAGAAAACAAAAGAAATTGAAAATGTACCACCGATAACTAAATATAAGTATCGGGCTCAACGATCTTCAAAGATCGAATGAATAACAGTACTGATTGCAAGCGCGGGGAGACGTTTTACTGCCGCCACACTGCACAAGCAACGCCACTGTGCTATAAAAAAAAGAGTATTATAATGGACCTTTGGAAACGGCCGAGCACGACACATACGAAATATTGCAGTCTCGGTTTGATTGAGACTGTTCATGACAAGTTACATTACATAAAGTAACATGAAGTCTAACAACTACAGCAACACACTATTACTGAATGTTCTACAATATATACTAAATGCAGCAACATAACATATATTAAATGCAACAACACAACCTATCCTACATGCAAAAATTCTGGTATATACTAAATTCAACAACACAAAAATGCTAGATAAAGCATATAGACGCACCAACACTAGACATACTAAATACTACTCATCTTTGCGTCGGTCATAAATATGTAATTTAACAACGTTTGCTGTTGTCTTGCTATGTCTATGCTTAGTAAATAAAACCGTGGCTTACACAATGCAATCAGTTTAGAAGAAAACAATGTAAAGAGAAAATGAAATTCTGAGATACATATCTCGGCGGGTCATATTCTCTAATAATATCACACTGAACAAGCAAGGTTTTACGCAAGCGTCCAAAATATGCCGATAAGTAAATACACATGACTGTGGGCCTGTGAACTAATAGGAATGCAAACAATTGTTTTTATGTTTGTATACTTAATTAAAATCCGAGAGTTATCAAGCTAAAATAAGTTTTGCTGTTTTTATCAAAGGTAATAACTACGCAATGGATGCGTCAACAGTGTTCACATTGCAACTTGGTCATGGTCTTATTGATATAATCCTTAATGATAGATAAATAAATTAACAGCAAACGACATTTTAATGTTTCGGTTTGACAGCCTTCATCAGAATTCACTTTTTCTGATATAATCATTCAAATGCAAATTGGTAAACAAAAATCAGAATCGTTTTAAGCGGCAGTGTGGACAAGCTGAATTTGCTTATTTTTCACCTTTTTTGGCATCATAAATAAAAGCAATATAACGCTAATCTTTGTCGTTATATATTCAGGGATTCAATAAATTTAATGAATCGTCATCCATGAAAATACTTTTAAAAGGTTGCACTTGTTCCATTCCAATACTTGCGGTTTCATTCAGTTGCACTTACGGTTTCATTGTGCTCCATAAACATCCAGGACATCATTGCGTGGTCCGCTTTTTATCGTTCATACCCCATCCAACCCCTCCTCCAATAAGCGAAAACGGGGATGGCTGGGGTATGAAATTAAACGTTACTATAGGCTTAAAAGTCTGCAAATTGTAAACTAAAAACAATTGATAGGTAATTTTAAACAGGTTATCGCATTTTTTTTCAGTTGAAGCTGTTTTTAAACGTGTTTTTTTTTGTCGAAAAGTCCGTTATAAAATCCTGCTATATATAAGTTTTTCATCGCTTAATGGAACTAATGCGGGACCGCTTAATGAAAAATCCCGGAAATAGCATTGCTGCATGTGTGTGTAGATTCATGAGTATATGTCAAATACTTTTCAAGTTATGGCCAGTTTTATAGCATCATAGGAGTTACTACAACTACTCGCTGAGTGTTCCAGACAAAATATATTCATCAACAATAACTAGATCAGAGGAAACATGAGGCCAAATGTGTTACACTTTCATGTCTTAAATTGAAGCGCATGATAATAGTTTCATTTATAAATTATTTATAAATGATTCTTCGTAATACGCATTCGTGTACGGAGAGTACTCATATTTTATGACACTAACTCAACTTTCTCTACACTGAGTATACTGTTCTACGAAAACGTCAAATACACAGGTCACAACCTTTGAACATTCCAAAATATGTGTTTATACCATTCAAGTTTTTTAGACGAGTTCTCTAGGAATTCAAGTTGTAAAGCATGCTTATCGTCAACTACATGATTCACAATGTGTTAACCATAGACAAATAAATACACTATTTACCGAAGGCAGCTGAATAATCGGCAATCGTACCGTCGCGATTGGGTTTTAACTCGGTAATATGTTCAAGTAAGGTCGAAACGGAAGTTATTTTATTTTACTTTAAAAATACAAACATTATTCTTAAACTGTTACTAATTCCTGGATATGAATAAGTTTCGGGTGAAGTAGTTTCAATTCGACGAATTGATGCATAAAATATCCTATTTGATCTAGCCTTCGTGCAGGTAGCATCGAAAATATACAGCTTCCGATTCTATTTCATGGAAAAAGAGTTGCCCGTAACGGAATTTGAACGAGAGACCTTGCAGTTTTATTTCTAACATGAATCACCAGACCAAGGGGAATATTGCTGATAAATTACGTATTGTAGCATGTTAAGCACAATGTAGTAATTACGTAATAACTATAGCACACACACCCGCGCAAACTTTTCATCGCTAAATAAAAACCGATACTAACATTTTGAAATCTTAGTGGAATTGTTAATAAATTGTATAAATGGTTATTTACATGTGCGAGATTATGGAGAATGTACTGATACATCTTGATGGTCGTTCAAGCTAATTTGCATCATACTATATTTTACTACATATAAACTATCCTCAAGAATTCGGCATAGCTCAGTGGTAAGCACGTCGGAATGTAAATTAGAAGGTCGTGTGTTCGAGTCACGAAAGAGGCACAACACATTTTTCTAGTAAATCATAATGCTAATGTACAGATATGATTTGCACTGCTCAATGTCTATAAGGTAAATGGCGTTCTGCGTTAAATTTGATCGCGTAATTACCCGATGTCGTCACGAGCTGGTGAACATGAAGTTACATATAAAGACACGCCTACACAGAAAAAAGGCGATTTAAACACAGGGTATGTCGCTTTAAGCACGCATAGTGTTTGCTATTACAAAATCACATAGCTGTTCAGATAGACATGCGTATTTTGTAAAATAGTTTCTAGTCAATTGGTATGGCAAATACGCGATATTGGATGCAATTACTTTCTGTATAACTAACACGCTACTCAATCAGAGCTACTGATATCATAAAGTAGCTAACTTTATAGACTACAATATTTAACAAAATGTGTTTGTGGTAAGGGAGGCATAATGGATAATGATGGGTGTAAGTCAGATGTGGCTGTTTTTCAAACTTGTCCAAGTTGTATAGAAACGTACACTCTGGTCAAGTTTTCGGGGGAATATTACGATTTCAGGTAGGTCTTCATTTCTATGAAATCTGACACAATCTTAATTTAATATTTAATTTGCATCTTACGATACTATATAAGAATAATTTAAAATGAAATTAACTTCTGTATGACTCATAAATAAACAATCCTTAAAATTCTAAAAAAGTGTTTCCCCAATATACATATTAGATAAATGTATATGAGCCGCAACACACGAAAATGTCCATTCGGACGTTTAGACGACAACGTCATGAAGTAACAATTTATGACGTCGGCCGGTAATCAATTAATTACTAATTACATTCACTTCACTTCAGTGTTTTACCTAATTATTATATCATACGGAATATGTTTTTTTAATATAAATAGTTGATGCTGTAGAAAATGGTAATTATTTATGTGTTTTTGTTGTTATTTAATCAACGACTCGTCCAAGACGCCGACGTCAATGTCAAAATTGATGGTAATTTCAATCTTTAATTTTCAAATTGAGATAAAATCATTTTTGATTACGATATCAACATAAAAAAGAGATTTTTAAAGAGAAAATCAACGTGTTTCATAAACATCAAAAAACAAAAAATGTCAAAATTTTGTCTGAAGGGTCGTTTTCGCGTGTTTCGGCTCATATATTAAATGATCACGTCAAGATCTGTGACAATACTGTTTTAAAGACGTAATCGACATTCTCGTTTCAACTTTGTCCAACATTTACTGACTGCAACAACTTCAAAATTGCTTGCATCTAGTTCATATCACGTGTATCACTGGGAGAAACGTTTGAAATTTCGCACGTGTGCTCCAAAAGTAATAAATAGTAATAAATCGAACTGGTATCGAGAATAAAAAATTCAAACTTCTTAAAACGGCGCATTGTGTCTTGATAGTTTGTACATTTGTCTTCTTATGCGTAATTTATTAGGTTTACATTCAAAATCTCGTCCATTATCCACTAATATTGACTAAACAAGTATTGACCTAATCTATATACATATGTGAACACTTAGTGTTTGTTATATCAGTCAACATGCATAGCTGATGTATACCGTTTCGTTCGCGCTTGAAAATATGAACCGAGTTAAAACCAAAACCGACTTACGTCGGTTGTGGATATTGACAATGGAACCTGCTTTAAATACTTGGTTTGCACATACTCTACATCATATGGCCCTAAAGCTTGTAATTAGATTCATCGATGCGAACTCTCCACAGGCGCAATCACATGATACTAATTTAGTCTTTTCAATTTCGGACGCAGCACACAGTATTTTTAATAAAATGAAGTATGTATTGATGTATGTATGTGTGTATGTATGCATGCGTGAGTACGTGCGTGTGTGGGGGGTTGGGATGGTGGTGATAGTGAGGTAATGTCGTTTTTAAAGCTGTTCTGTCATATCACGACGGTGCCTGCTACGTGTACCAGTGAGCTCAATGCTCAACTTTATAGCGCTGCCACACTGACATACCACGATGTAGACACATGACATAAACCCACTCTATAAAATTATACTATCACCGAGCCGATCAGTCCTCGAAATACACTTTATATGCAAAATATCAAGTAAGTGGAGCTACTAGTACCATGTTTATGAATTATGTGGTCCAACTCGGCTTGGGATTGAATCCACGATACCCTGCATGTGGGGTATACCAAGTATGTTAAATAACCATATGAATGTATTGTTAGTATTATTCCTTTGTAAAATCTCCCTCCAAATACTTAAAATAAGCATAAAAGTCGAACAGGAAATGCAGCTTTCACAGAACGCAGTAAACCCAAAAAAACGCAAAACGACAAACATGAATGGCAATGTTAATAAAGAATAAAAGCATATGACGTCACAAACACAAAAAGGGGTGACAATAGGTCTACCGCCTTGGAACGGTCAGTGGCAAAAAAGGCCACTAGGGGTTTAAAACAGACTCTAGGGTGCACCAAACTTCACACTTACGCTACTGTCATCACAATAAAACGGGACAGTGTAAATAAAAAAATCCCCGCCATGAACTATTCTCTAACCAACAAGACAGCAATAATAGGCAATATAAGTAAATCACAAAGATGCTCGTGTATATATAGAATGCCTACTGTTTGAAATAAAAAATATATATAATTACAAAAAACAATCGCCTAGAAATCCACAAGGAATGGACACAATGACTTGGCAGAAGCCAGAGCAACAATAGAATAAATCATTAAGCCAGTAACCAACATTTCAGTTCTCTAAACTTATTTTTAAATTTCTATTTGAAAAATGATATGTCAGTGTGTCATATGACACTCTCTAAGTTAATGTGGTGTATGGAGATGTGGCAGGGTCCAAGAAGCTGTCTCGGAATATTGCACTTTACATGATGTGCTTGAACAAGCCATTGTTTCTTTTTCTCACACTAAATCAAATTTATCATAGATGTGAAATATGTGGTTAGGAGTGGGTAGACATTTCTTTCCGGGTACCTGTGTGGCAACTACTCATTACAATTACTCGTAAACATGTTTTTAACAGATCTAAAACAACAAAACATAAACTATAAGTATATCTGAATGACATTAAACATCAAATATAATTATGAACGTGTGCATGTGCATGTATTCTTATCTGAGTATTTTAACTTTTCTTTCATTTAAAAAGCCAGACATATATTACCTGAATGTAAGTATTTGCTATTCGATTACGTCGTGTGTATGCAATTATATGTTACGTTCACGTGTAATAACATCGGATGACGCTGTATAATGTTTAACTTGGCGCTTAATAGTATTTGCTAAATGCTTTTACATTTAAGGGAAAATGATTTTCTTATAATAACAAGTAAATCAGACAAATTGTTTTATATGATAAAAAAATAATGGCTCCAATAAACGATAAATATTATTAGTCTTTCAAAAGTCTAAGTATTACGCAAAGAAAATGGTGATCATGACCTTTAACCCCACAATCAACAGTGATCATTACTTTACAATGGATATTATGTGTGCACTGTATTTTCAAAAGTGCATCTTCCAGCTAATTCGTTTTACTGGGGCATGTAACGATGTAAAAAATTAATAAGGACGATAATTCGTCAGAAAAGGATACAGTACAGCCCTATTACATCGAACTTCCCTCTACAGTCAGTTACTACGCTTCACCTTTCTATTTTGCGATGACCGGACAAATTTTTTCGGACTCCATTATTGCAACTTCTGCAACTCTAAAAGTGGAGGCAGGTGCATGAACTTTCGTTCTCAAATTTTATGGTAGTACCCTAGATTATTTTTTGTTTCTCTTAGGCTGCAACTGTTGTGGTTGTTCAGTACAATCCTGGATATATCCTGAGGTGTTTCTGATTATGTTTATATATACATACACATATATTTACAAAATATACAGGTATCGTTTCCTAATTTCTCTGGATGTGGACTTTATTGTTAGAGATTTCTTTTTGATGCGATGCACGTTTATTTGCACGGTCTTGCCATTTGAGCGTTGAGATATGAAAATAAGAAAGTTGTGTACACTTAAAATCGATTTAAGCTACCCAGTTTACATATTGCCTACAATACGACGGACAGTGTGTTTCAGGATTGGGTCATTCTAAGGTGTGTATGCAAATCCGAGATAAATGCAAGTACAATTATTATAATAATATCAATTAACACATATTGTTCAAATTTAATTTCGTTCTATTTACCAATGTATAAGGGACAATGATGACACAAGGATGGGGTATTCGAAAGGACTGGTCTTCAATTCAGAAAACGTTAAATCTTTCTTAAACGACATATACAACGCGAAAGTTGACATAATAATGTAACAAAAACAATATTGTTTGGACTATTGGTGGTGGTCGATCTATTTATTATATATACAGCATTTATTATTTCCTGTTTTGCTGTCTATATAATAAGGGAAAGAAAAATGGGTACTTTTTATTTTTGCTCTGTATAATTGCCATTTACAATTGTTCCCAGGTCAAACGGTACCGTTGTGAAACTGGCGTGAAACTGGCAAAAGAGAAGGATATTGTCTGGTGCATCGGAATTGCATTATTAATACATTGACATTGTACTTGGATAATGTTTACGAAAATGCTTTTTATGTAAAAATACATGTTATACGAATGTTCGGTTACCATTTTAATAGTATTATTGATTTTTAAAATACAATGTGAAAACTGCATCGTTTAGCTTACAGTAATTCACTATGTGTATTACTAAGGTTTAGGTTAAGGTTCCTACCCGTTATGTCGAAGAGGGTCGGGACAAACTGTTGTGGGGGTGGTTTATAGTGCCTTTAGCTATACAGGTGTCCAGCGATTTTAAGTTTATCCAATAATATAACTAATCAGATGAGAAATAATCAAAAGTATTTTAAACTTTGATCCAATTTCCTACGGGTTGGCTTGGATATTACATTTACGAGCCATGTATGCCTATGACATTATATTCGCCATTACCCAAATGCGCCAACCAAAACGAACAAACGAAACAGTATCTAGATTAACATAATCTGCTGGCAAATTGCCCATTATTTGGACAGTTTCCATTATGATGGCATTAAGAGAAAATTGCGGGGTTTCAGAGAGAGAGACAGAGAGAGAGAGAGAGAGAGAGAGAGAGAGAGAGAGAGAGAGAGAGAGAGAGATTGTGGCGATATAGAATAAAATTGTTAGATACAACATTTAACATTTAAACTACTAAAGGCGCACTTATATGCCATTAAATATGCAGTAAATTTTTAATATTTAATATTGAGAATTAATCTGAAGGAGATTTAAAAAATAAATAAAACAACAACAACACCAACAACAACAACAAATGAGTCTTCACAAAATGGATTTTTATTCAAATTAACTATTAGAGTGAAACTCAAACCTAAACCAGAATGCACAGAGTTGCACAATAGTCTAACAGAAGATCAAGGTCGCTCAGTATGACCTACATTATGGTTGTTATTTGTGTCAATATGTATATGTGCATATGACATTTGAAGAGTGTTTGACTCAGAGTAAAGGTGAAATGTACAGTTAGTAGATATTTACATTTTGAATTTTGTCGTGAATTGGTTGCAGGTTTTGTTTAATGTTGGCACATTAGGGTTAAACGATTGACATACTTTCGAACTAGTCAAAATTTCAATACTGATCAACGCATTTCAACGTCACAAATGCATTGAAAATTGACGTTAAATGTTTGATGGTTTAATTTCATACGAGTGGATTTGGAACGGGTTATGCACATTTCAATGATCACAATTATTTGAAGGTCAAGCAATCAGAGTATATGACTTTTGACAAGAGCGTTAGAAACAAAGTTAATCCTCAAGCAGAAATGCCTACATGTACGACTACAATGACGACTACGCCGGGGTCATTGAATAAGATATATTGCATTTTGCGCAGACTGGATTATACAATTGTCGCTAAATCTAAGATTATATACACAAATACGATGTTACTGTTGTTCACTATGACCAATTTCGACCCTTGAGAAGGCCATTCTTAATTTTTTTCTTCCGGTAACATTAACGTAGTCTCGTTTCCAGCCCACAACTGTATCAATAGTTTCACTTTGTCTTTAGATGTGTCGATATAAAATATATGTGTAGAATATGAAAGACATGATGATTGGTTTCAACGGAGTGAACTTCATACTCGCATAAATTGCAGTATATAATTCAACATTTCTTTGTTCAATATTTGCTTAAATGTACAGTGGAATGTACATTGTTTACCTGATAGAGAATTATATGTGCATTACTTGAAATATAGTTTCGTGTGTAAACGGTTGCACACTTGTTTCGCTTTATAATATATCATACTCGTTTAGTTGAAATTAGAGACTCAATATCATTGGTACTGGAGTCTCGTCGTTGTAATATATATCAAACAGAGGACAAATAGATTATCAACATCCCCTTTAAACCCTCGTAGGCAAGTTTTGCCTCTGATAGATCCCAGGCGTAGCTCTATTGGCAACCTTTTTTTGTTTGTGGTGTTTGTGTTTGTTTTGACACACTGCTTTCCTATATAAGTCAAACAGACGTAGATTGCCAAAATTGACATGTCATTCCGACAACTTAATAAAGAGATATTTCTATGCGTTATAAAGGAATATAGACCACATTTGTTGTGCTTTAAGTCTTCGTTAGAAGTCCAGCTAAACGTCGTAAATATTGTTTCAGTTTGCGAGGCACCATCTAATAAGCTCGTCTGCTCTTTGTTCAGGAGAGATAAAGATGCACAAGCAGAGGTGTATATAAATCTGTGCATACACTATGTTAACGTGTTTTACGTCTTCATTGGAAATGGCATATGTATAAACTAAATAAAGAAACGTTATTTGTAAGAAAGTAGGAAATGAAATATAGTTTTATTATTCACTTTGTTATCCTGTTCGCTTACTTTTGTGGGGTACATCTTTGTTCAAAGTCAACCTGCTTCCATACTATGAAACATGTCAAATACTAAAACGTAAATAAAGCTACAAATCACTACAAAATTTAACAGTAAAATCCAATAAATATCAATCATAAGATAACGTAAGATCTTTATCGTCCGGAAATTAACTATGGTGTACGATTAGGGTCATAGTTATTTCATTAGTATGATACTATAATGCTGTATTTTGTTTACTATCATGCACAGCTTTTCAGTATCCGATGATACACAATAATTACATGTAAGCATAATACTAACATCTACAATAATGACCCTCTCGGTACGTAACGCATGTTAAGGTTTAATTAGTATGACACAGTATCATATTCAATAATTTCAGTATCATACAAAATAATTTGATTATCATTATGTGTTAAATTAACCTATTTAGTATCACACTAAATTGTTCGGTGTCGTACTAAAATATCAGTATCATACTAAATATTTTGCATATCATGCTAAATAATTTCAGTATCATACAAAACTTTCAGTATGATACTAAATATATTAGGTATCATACTAAACTGTTCAGTATCATAACAACAATTTCAGTATCATACTAATTAATTTCAGTATCATACTAAAAACAATCAGTATTACACTAAACATTTTCAGTGTCCTATTAAACAATTTCACTATTATACTAACTATTTTCAGTATCCTACTAGTATTAATGTCTGTATCATATAAAACTATTCAGTATCAAATTGAAAATTTCAGAATCATAATACTATTTACAGTACCATGATAAGCAATTTCAGTATCATACAAATATTTGCAGTATCATACTAAATAATGTCAGTATAATACTAAACTGTTCAGTATCATAATCAATAATTTCAATATCATACTAAATAAATTCAGTACCATACTAATAATTTCAGTATCATACTAAATAATTGGTTCACGATAAAATTCCATAATGCAATCAGTCCATCAGAATAAGCTTTACACAAAAACACGTAATTTTCACGTGGACAAATGGCTCCCCGCCGAAATAAAAGTCGGCCCCAACTTCCCAACGGGATATTTAGATAAAGTGCGTGAGTGCGTGAGTGCGTGCGTGCTTGTACATATATGCATTAATAAAAAGAAAACTAATTCATGGAATTGATATCCCCACCCCTTTTGAAAAACAAGGCAGCAACAGGAAAATTGAGATTACATACAACGACCCCAAAATATAACCTTGTGGGGGATATTTCTATTTACATTGTTCCGTTTTATTGGGATAAACACAGGGTAAGTGTGAGGTTTGGTGCACACTAAAACCTAGTTTCAACCCATATCGGAATGTATTGCCACTGACCGTTCCAAGGCCGTAGCCCTTTTGCAAACCCTTTTATGTTTGTGGTGTCATGTATGTGTATTATGTTGGAAGAGAGCAATATTTCATCGAACAACTACTTTCATACATCAAAAAGGTGAATGCTTGACGACTGAAGGGACCGTTGAATTTGTTACAGCCAAGTGAAAAGCCGTAGTGTTATCTCGGTTGTAGATGCTGACACTAGAGATACTTTGCATTTGCGCATGCGTAGGCAGGCAGATGTTCTTGGTGGAGACATATTGTAGTTATGATATAAAATAGAGAGCGATAAACATATACTCAGTTGCAAAAGAAAGTGGACACTGAGTTTTGTTTAGATTTAATTGTATACAGTTTTTTTAGAATTAAATTGACAAATTCCAAAATAAAATACCATGTTTGGTACCAAAGTGTTTATCATTCCATTGCCAATATCAATGTTGTCATTTGTTTTTCAATAGGTCGAATCATTCAGGGACTGTCGCTTGATAAAGAGGATTGGGTGTAAAGTAAAATGTTCAAAGTGTCCAGTTTCTTTTGCAACTGAGTATATAAACACTTATGACATCTATGAAATTGCTAACTGTATATTAGGCTCGTTCTAGAGTGACAAGTACATGCCATTTTTAAAAAAGTTATGAAATATTCGGAGAAATAACAAAACAGCATGACAACATTACAGAATCAACAGTGTTTACTGAAGTGCACTTCACAATTTTCAACACAACATGTAACTATCATACTGTGACATCGACTTCCAAGGGAAATGATATGAAGTATGAATATTCCAATCAGATATGTCACCATAGGGTTAGAACCCACGCGTTGCAGCTATAAAGAGCACGATGCATTATACTATGTCAAGTATTGCTCGTAACACAAACCTTAATAAAATCGAGGAAATATAGCAGACCAAATACTATACAATGTGATAATAAATTGAAAACCGAAAGCAAATCCTGGGAAATTGCAATTATGCATTAAATATATATAGTTTATATCTTATTAAACTCATTATAACACTCATATTCAAGACTTTAAGATTTAATCTTTCTTCATCAATATTGACACATTTAGAATATTGGCTCCCACGATTTGGAATATTGACTCCCACGTTTTGAAATGAGAATCATACTGGAAATGTCGACTCTAGTATTTATAAACATACATATAGGCATACAGTTACATGTATTTTCGATTGTACAGGGAATACAATGTTGTTTCGAACAACACGAATGAAGATTGGTTGTTTTGCATGTATTAAAGACACTGAAAATTATTTGGAAGATTCTAGGTGTCGGTCAAAATACGAATAAAAAAATTGTCATGCATTTCAGTAAATATGTTATTGTTAATGAAATAGGATAGTCTCGAAAACTGGAATACTCGTACTCGGCAATTTCTTGCTGCATAAAGCGCTAAAGGGAATGATACGTCACAGCCACATCACTGTATTATTCAGAGTTCTAAGACACTTGAGTATGGGTGACCAAATTATGAAAATCGGATGATAAACAAAGAAGATATGATCAGTTGAAGGTTCTGTTGAAACGGATTAAGAAGCCGCCATTTTGTAAGCTATGCCATCACAGTTCTAAATGATCATAACTATATGGACTATTTATAAATATGAACAAAATACCGAATTATAGGAAAAACATGACAGCAACTGAATGAAAAATATGTAAACTTAATGACAATAATGCTCTTTATATGACCAGCAAAAGTTGTTGCATTCATTTGCAGTGAATTTCGATTACTGTATACAATTTAATCTAATATACATGATATTTATCAATATTCCAACACTATGACGTCATAGTTCTCAAACTGGCGGCTCCCATATCCGTTTAAGAACAGTCTTCACATTTTTTTCTCCTTCTTCCAAGATTTTTAGAACTCTCAATAATAGAGCAGTTTGGCTGTGTCACTGTCTAGACTTCCTTTAATATTAATGCATATGATGTATACATAACGTCTTGTTTTGCGTTTGAAGTGCATTTATTTATTGTCATGTAGAACTTCTGGCATTATGAATCCCATATGAATTCACAATTGTGATTTAACAGAACACAGTAAAATAAAATATATATTTGCTTTAACGTGTACATACGTACATCGTCATTTATACATACATAAATACAATTATTAATAGCTAAGTCACGGGATTCTGAAAATAGGTATAAACATAAGTATAAAAGTCGAACAGGAAATGCAGCTTTCACAGAACACAGAAAACCCTAAAACACGCAAAAAAGACAAACAAGAATGGCAATAGTAATAATAAAGGCATATGACGTCACAAACACAAAAAAAGATGTCAATAGGGTTACCGCTTTGGAACGGTCAAAAAGGCCGCTGGGGGTTTAAATCAGGTTGCAGGGTGCACCAAACCTCACACTTACCCCACTGTCATCCCAATAAAATGGGACAGTGTAAATAAAGAAATCCCCAACATGAACTATTCTCTAACCAACAAGGCAGCATTAAAAGGCAATATAAGTAAAACACAATGATACTCGTGTATATATAAATACAAAAACAAACAATAGCCTAGAAAGCCATAAAGAAGGTACTCGATGACTTGGCTGGCAGAAGCTATAGCAACAAGAGAATACACCTTTGAGGGCACGACAAGACAAGACCGCAGACAAACATCAAAGGTCACCATCCTTTTGGGCTTTAAGTAGACGTCATCATAGGGTCCACAGCATAATAGGTCATCTCACAATTAAAGAGGAAAGCATAGTGGCGAACTGTAAATGGGTCCTCCACCAAGCATTCAGTTCGTTGCAAATGATAGGGTTATTACCTCTTTTGATAAACCTTTTAACAAGTTTAACAAAGATAATATGAAATTGATCATGACCAAGGATCTTACGAAGTTTGTAAATCACATCACCATAGAATTCAGGTTGTGATAGTCCTTGTCGAACAGGAAACGCAGCTTTCACAGAACACATAGCACAAAACACGCAAGACGACAAACATGAATGGCAATGTTAATAAGGAATAACGGCATATGACGTCACAAACACAAAAAGAGTTGACAATAGGGATACCGCGTTGGAACGGTCAGTGGCAAAAAAGACGCTGGGGGTTTAAATTTATATTTTATATCCTTATGTTGTGCACTCTATATAGCAAACACCTACTACTTAAGGATGAGAATACAAAATATCTAATAAACTGTTTTAATTTTAAAATATGAATTTCTCACAGATGAAGATTTACTTATATGTTTTGCTAAATTTATAATAATATTACTGTCTTGTGTCTTAAGTAATTATAAGAATTTTAACATACTTGGTTTATTATAGTAATATTTCTTAATAAAACTTGTGTGGATTCCTGTACGTTTCTTAGTATAATGTTATCTGTTTTCAGTAGTGTATACCAATATTTAAGTATCCTTTCATAACGTGTTATGCATATAGGATATCTGTCCCATTCAGCATAAACTCCTGATGTACTTAAGCTATTTCTCAACTTTAAAATTCGCTTACACAATTTTAGGTGTAATCTCTCGATTTGCTTTGATTCTGTATATCCCCATATTTTCGAATAATATGTCAAATTGAGCTCAAAAATAGTAAAATAATTGGTATACTTTTTAGGTTTCAATCTTGTTTTTTACAATTCGTTAAAAGTACATTCGGTGCTTTTCCAATCACATGTTCTGGTATAAGACACAATTACCAGTATAATTAACAAGAGCTGTTTGAGAAAAGCGTAGCTTGACTATTCGCTTTTTCAGAGAACGACATATTATACACCTGATAAACAATTGGAGAACGTGGAATCTCTCTTCATAGAAGCAATCTATAAATAAGTAGAAAATATATATATCCATACGCAAAAGAGAAAAAATAAGAGGGGGATGGGGGAAAAGTAGGTGGATCTGTAGAGAGAATAGAAGGTTGGGAGTGTGGGGTGGGAGGGTGAGGGGTTGATGATTGTCATATAAAAAGGTATGCCCTGTGTACCCTTAATCAATATAATAGTATGCACCATACTCACGGTGTAAGACTAAGAACGCCTACTTATTTACATTTTTTTTTAGTAGTTGGATGAGGATTGATAGTGCACGTCTTCTTTACCCCACCCCACACAAACCAAAACCCTCATTCATCATATGTGTGGCGTAAGAATAAGCAAAACTAAACAATTCTCCCTTGATATTACACATCCCCCTTATCCACCCATGTCAGGGGAGTCAACATGGTTGACCTACTTATAATAAACGTAAACATATATGTCCAGTAACAACAGATTGAATGTTTACATTTGCCAATCATTGCACATTTCGTATGAGGTTATATACTAATATATTTTAATTGTTGGTCCACTCCTGGCGCCACAAAACCACACCCCAACACAAAAACCACCACTTCTGCACTCAACCAACCACCAAAAAGAACAGATGAGGATTGATTAAATATATGTGTTTTTTTTTAAGTGCACCTGACCACCCCCAAACACCTTGATGATGGATGGGTGTGGATTTGGGGGTTAGATGGGCAGCATGCATCATAGTAATAGGTTCAGAAATAAATAAACAAAATGAAACAGAAATACGTAAAAAAAAAAAACATCGGGTTTCAGGTTGTTGGGATAAGGTCGGGTTTAGGGTGGGGTTGGCGACGGTGGGTGGTGGGTGGTGGGGGTCGAGCGGTTATAAGTGAATGACTAAATAATCGAAACAACACTGACAATATAAACAAAACGGGATTTTGATGGTGTATGTGTGGTTGGAGGCGGTGATGGGCTTATATGTGTAATAATAAATTAACAAACCAACACAGAAATATGCAAAAAATCAGCTTGGACAATAAATGTAAGATACATTAACCTGTAAACACAGATTTAAAGTTAAATTTGATGTGAAATGTGACAGTGTACACTAATTTGGTTTCCATAGGAGGTCAGGGGTTATAGCAACCAAACTTACAGATTCTACTATAAGGAAGCTCAAGGACAAATTTGATTGAGCCGAGACAAGACATGTAAGAGAGATATACCTCTTAAACACAGCTTGTATGCATAAATAGATGTGGACTGGGACGCTGACGCTGACGCAGATGCCGACACTGAGGTGATTACATAAGCTCTCGTATTCTTCAGGTAGTCGAGCTAAGCACTGTTGTTAAATAATTGTCATTTACTACTACTACTATGGTCTCTCCATTATATTTCGACAATTCATTGTTCAATAGCCCGACTATTTTTCAAAAACAAAACATAACATTTGTTTCTTTTTCGTATTTATTCTGACCTTAATTAGTTACAAATATGATAAAGTAGATTACTATATTTTTGCAGTGCTAACAACAAAAACAGAGTCTTCGAGTTTTCCAGAACGAACATGTTCAAACAATAATTATATCCATGGTTACAAGATGTTGGTGCAAAAAGCAAAATAAATCAAAAGTATGATCGTGGTTAACACTTGTATTTAACTAAAATGACATTTGTGTGAGCTATCTGTTCAAAAGGAGAGTATATACTGCCAATGCGTGAATGTTTTTTTATGTTCTTGGTATTATCGTCTATTATTTACTAGATGTATAAAGTGTATAAAGGTGTATTATTCTGAAGTGTTGCCATATCAGCCTATGGAGAAAAGGGTGTCTATTACCACACGTACAGAGGAGAAACTTGTACATAACGTAACGGAGGAAAATGTAATTTACTAAACGTTATTTGATAGTGATGCTAACGTGTTTTCCTTTTACTATAATTTCGAAACACGGCAATGACAACTGCCTATTTAACAGCAAGCAACATAAATACTCGCAAAATGTTGGCCTTTTATATACTTATTATGTAACATGGTCAGTTTGTCCATGTTAGTAGAGTTGTTTCCCTTTGACCATAATATTTGTACTGGAGCTGCTTAGTGTTCTCTGTTACCTGCCGTTTTGATCACGTGACTTTGAGTTGTTAGATTTGGACAATAGAAATTACGTTTCTATGTGACACAATCAATATTATGTAAAATGACGAGTGGTAAATCATAAATCAACACAGTTATATTAAAAGGCATTAAGATACAAATTAAAAGTAACGTCATGCAAATTAATATTCGTTGCAATAAAGTAGTAACATTAATGTTTATGATGAATTTGTATGAAACTGAATAGCGATGCATGGCTTTGTCCAAAGTAGGCTAAATAAAATACCTGTTTTAGATGTAAACAAGAACTTAGAGATTATAGAAGAGGCTACTGGTCCGATCTGGCTGGTTTTCGAACTTGTCTGAGATTTCATTGATATTAACAATCTGTTAAAATTTGATAAAGATCGGTTGAAAAAATGAAGGCCCTTTCGTCTTAACGATGTACAAATTAACGGACAACCCGCCACCCCATAAGCTCTGCTGGCCAGAAGAGCTAAATAGCTCGACAAAATTACGGATTCAAGAGAGATGACGGACATGTAGCCAGTGCACTGTAATGCCTGGCAACGTATCATGTTCGTCGGCTAATTGTACATAGTTGGTATACTTTGAAGATCAACTTGAACTGTATTGAAGACATGTCATGCCAATTATTTTCTGAAAAGTATTGTGCTAGAACATTTTTCTGTTTCAGAGGAGCAGAGTGATAATAAACTTTGTATTGAGGTTCATTTGATATGGTTGTCATTTTGACTTTTGCATCATATTACATTTCTAGTATATACAATAATCTCCAGACATTTTCCGGTATCGTTTCATGAAATTCCGAAGAAAATTATTTATGTCTTTACTCATAACATTTTTTTCTTAACTTAAATATGACTAACAGTATACAGTGACATTGAAATTAATAAGTACTGATAGACATACAATATAATTTCAATCAGGTGTATTAGTGCTATAGATGATTCAATGTTTTCCTGTGGTATTGTTGTAAACTTCAAAATATGCTGATGCAAAAAGCAAAGACAACGTAACAACCAACATAATCGAAAGTTCAAACAACCACGGCCACTACATAGTAACGGTAGAGCTTACGAATTCCTTTTACGCGTCAACAGTCGTTGAACGTTTTTTCGTGCATTTAGCTTGACTTAAATATCAATTCAATTAGCCAGACATTGGAACGGAGAGGAAACATTTCAATGCGTATACGATATCGTTTTTTCGTTCTTGTCGTTATTGTCATTTTTCTAGACATATAAACTGTATTATGTGTTGTCCTGACACAAATCTTTATATTTAGGGAATGTCGATTAAGTTCATTACGTACAGAGATGAAAGCATTTACTACATAACGAACAATACTAGATACTGCTAAATTGACATATATAACGGACCATTGCCTATTAACGAACCAGCAACTTCCTTGCAATTCAAACATTAAGACTTTACACAACATCTAGCGCACATGCACGTAAACACATTTTAACTAATACATATAAAATTGAGATAAACTTTTCGATACCCAATCCTAGTTTCAATTACTGTTACATGTACTATATATAGATACATGTTAAGTGTGCTATGTACAATGTGTAAGTTATTGTAATTACAATAACTGGTAGTTAACCTACCATGTTCACGTATACAAATAAAACAACTCTGGAAAACAGTAAATAATAATGTGTAAAGTGGAAAAAATAGAAATTTAATAAAATTGTAAAACTTGTGAATAACATTATATATATTAAATATATTATTGTGTCTGTCAGAATTCTAAATGCTAAATAGGCACCAATGGTATACAATAGAACAAACATAAACGAAACTTACCCCGCTTACCCATTCCACCTGCAAGATAAAACAAGTTTGAATTAGTATAAATAAAATATACAATCATCAAGTGCATGAATACGATGGTAGTAGTTTAACATTGTCATTGGAATATGTATGTATCACTCAGATATTGCTTTCTTACTTTCTTTATTTTGGATCATATGTAAAACCATTAAGAATATGCAAAGGTAGATGATCTGGTGTCAGATATGGCCAAGCGGTGGGAGGGGAAGGGGGCGGTGGAGGCGGGGGCAGTGGTGTGATAACAGATTTAGTTATGTAGGAAGTCTTCTCTAAAGTTGATCAAGCTATGTTTAACATTATGTATTCATCATAAGTTTATGGCCCACTAAAATGTTTCTTAAAATGGTGACCCGGGGGTTATATCGAGTCATATATATATTTGCATATAGTCGTATACAAGATCTTTAAAACATCGTCTCTGAAATGGCATGAGCCAAAGGTATATTATTTTGCATGTAGCATAAGCTTATGGTTCTCTACCAGTTGTGTTCAAATGGTGACCATGGGGTCAAATTTGGCCCTGTCCTGGGATCACAGTTTTATATAGTATAAGAAAGTCTGCACACATCTTCTCTGAAACTACAAGAGATAGAAGTTTAATACGTTGCATGTAGCATACGATTTTTGTCCTCTCAAAGTTATTTAAATGGTGACACAGGAATTATTTTTCGGGGGTGACACTATTACATTAAGTAATATAGGAAAACATGTTAAAAAAACCTCCTCTTATACTTATAAAGCTAAATGTCTAATCCCTTACAAAAAATAAATATAAGTCACTTATATGTTTGCATTATAAGTGACATATCAGCCGCTTATACTTGACACAGGCCAGTAACACATAAGTAACTTATATTGCTTTTAAATGCAAATGAGATATAAGTCTTATAACTCACATATAAACCACTTATTTGCCAAGTACTATGCCTTTTATAGTGACTTATATGCGACGTATACGTGATTTATATGTAGCTTATAAGTCGCCTAAATGTGAAACGTACATGTGACATATATGTCACTTATAAGTAACATATATGTCACTTATAAGTGACATGTATATACTAGTAGGTCAAATTGAATCCAAAAGAATTATAACAAAGGGTAAATGAAACATCATAACATAAAAGAACATATTCTTACATATATTTATCTTAACGCGAGGAATGTTGTTACTTATGTCCATTAACTCTGATTTCATTTTGGCAGAGTTATGCCCCTTTCATAAAACTTTAACCTGCAACCTAACCAAGCTCATAACTGACCATAACTTCTAAAGTATTTGACCTATGTTCATGAAACTTCACACACATATTCATCTTACAAACCGAATATTGTTAAAAGAGACAAATAAGTCTGATTTTCATTTTGGCAGTGTTATGCCCCTTTTTATAAAACTTTAACCTGCAATCTAACCTAGCTCATAACTCAAACTACAGACTTATGGTCACACAACTGTATACAGTTCTTCCTTATCAATTATGCAATACAGACGTATGTCCCTTTTCATTTAAAATAAACGCTCTATAATTCACGAAGGATTGCACCCACTGTCTTCAAACGTTATACGTATTGTAATTGCTGAAATAAGCACACGGCAGGCGGCACAAGTGTTCCGCGGAACACCATTTTAGTTATATATCTTTACATCAAAATTTAAGTGCGGCGTTTGGTAATTTCTCTGGATCTTGACTTGTTATATATTTTCTTTTGATGTGATGTACTTTTATTTACACTGTCATGTCAATTTGGCACTGATGATAGGAAAACAACGAGGTTGTCTGCACATAAAATCAATTGAATCAGCTAACCAGTAAACTGTTTTGCCTACTGACCCTTTAAAGTCGGTAACCGTGTGAATTGCCATGTTTATTGATAATTTAATTTGCTTTTTTATTTAGTTTGTTGTACAATGCGGACCTATGGTGCTATTGAGATCGGGTACTGTGGTTTTTATAGGACTATATTTTTCAAATTTTCTTGATTTTCATATTTAATTAGAACCAGACAAACACACATCCCACTGAACATGCAGTTGGAGCCTACCTTAGCAATATCTAATGTACACGAGTGAACATATCAATTGGTGTGATATATACACAGACGGTCTACCCACCTTCTGCCATTTCTCAGCTTTGATGTATATTTCTGTTTTAAATGGCCAACTGCCTTAATTCAGACAGCATTCTCCTCTTTCTCGTCTTACATAATTGTTAAGGGGTTCTGAAATAAAAATAACTTATAATTACATGTGACTGACGAAAAGATCGATCTCTTTACTTTATATTGTATTATTAACACAATCCTACTACCTGAGTAAGGTACACGTTTACTCACCTGTTATTTATAAGTTATATAAATGCAACTGTTTTTTGTTCGTCGGATGTCGTCTGCCTAATATATTTCAATATTTACTTAATAGTTTATTTACTTAATAGTTTGAGCACACTTTACAAAGTATTCATAACGTTGTGGATCCGATATATACAACAGTCGGACGTGTCTTCTAATACCTCGTCTCTAGCTAAGCATATTGAGCAAGTTGACCAATATCTTCAGACAAGTCAGAATGTCGTCTGCCAAATATGTCTCATTATTTAATTCAATAATGTGGAAACACTTCACACGATATATATAAGGTAGCGGATCCGACGTGTACAATATTCTGACCTGTCTTCTAATTACATGAATGCTTTGTTTCTCCTTATAGTATATCAAGTACTTTCGAGTAAAGGCTCAGGAAACAATTGGATTCAAAACTGCATTTAAGAAGCTAAATGCAGGTAATATTTAGATTTGAATGAAAATGCTATCACCCATCTCTAAAAACGCTTTCGAAATATTAAATAGTGTTTAACAGTATATATTCATTAGTGTTTTACAGCATTTTATGTATGGAAAATGTTTATTGTATTACACCAAATCCATAAATCATAAATATCTGGGATCAGTTTCATCAAATATTACGGAATATGAGTGTTTGGGAAACGTTGTGTGTACTGTATGTTTTTAGTAAATACATCAATATTCATGCCGCCACAATTATATTGATGTAAGCACTCAGTGCATGTACGTGTTGTTGTTTAATCTACTATGTCTCCACAATTTCCCCACCATAGACATGAACATTAGTCTTCTAGTCCTATGTCGCTTTCCTCATAACCATCAACATGTGTTTGTACCTGAGACTTTTCTAGAAAACAACTTATATTTATATATCATATAACTTACATGTTAAACGTTTTATAACTTTTCGTAAACCGTATCTTTTACCACCATGGTTATAATAATCATTTCATTTTTGGTAGGCTTTACATTTAGTGACGGTGACGAATTCAGTGCTGCATATACCAAATCATATTTTAAAGTAGAGTACCATATAAAGCGTCATCCAGTTATATCCAATAATTAATTAAATGTGTTTGATAAAACGATTAAACATGCACTTACGTTCATTACATATTAAAACGCAAAACTCATGCATTTCTGTTTGAGGATAAGATACGTCTTAAATCTCTGAAACTTAAAAAGGTTTATAAAAACAAATCACTACGGACCATGGTGAATATTGCTGCGTTACTTATTTTGTACAAACGTATAAACGTCTGCTTTATTTTAACAAAACGTGTTTCAAGTTCAAGCTAAGTGAAGCAATATATTGAAGTGAATGTTTTTTGTACATGTTTTACTTAAAGCATGTACTACAAGTATACAATTTACTTCAGAATCACTGTAATGCAAATATATTGGTCCAATACTGAATATATAGGGTTAAAATAAAGCGATCCTTGTATTATATCAAATGGTTTTGAAACCAACCTAACATATTTATCCTACACACTCAGTTTGGCTAATTGTATATGTCTGACCATATGATGACGTTTTAATTATAAATGTCCAGGGCTCAATATCATTTAATCCTTACATTTTCAAACTGATTTAAACAGCGTTAATTCTAATTGCTTCTGTACAAATAATACGTGTCTTAAGAATCTATTTTAGAAAACAAAGATTTTATCTTAACAATATCTCCGCAGAAGATATGTACTCCTACGCATTTGTATTATTATTAAAAGATGTGCATTTATTCGTTGGAACTACAAGTCTTGTGTCAATTTATACTCGCATTCAACGAAAAGAAACTTAACATTGTCTAGTATTTCTTTAAATGACATGTTGTCATTTAATCAGACAATTGTCAAACGTCGTTTTAGCTAAATTGTGTGTATTTTAAATGGAAACATGTCAGATACTATTACCATGGCCGTCTCTGTTGCCAAAAAGGAGGGTATATCTTATTGTGGAGTAGAATTTTTTATTTAATGGGAACTGAATGAATGAATGAATGGTGTTTTACGGCACGTCGACACATATATAGGTCATATTGTGCGCAAAAACTAATGAATGATGGAAAAATGAAATAGTAAGTGATTAAAAACTAATGTAAAGATATATTGTTAAAACTATTTACATATAAGAGATGATATGGTAAAAGTAGTAACTATCTAGGGCAACAAATGGCCGTCAATAGGAGAACGCTTAAATCTATATTGATGATTTTGAATATTATAACTAAAGATACTTCGTAGTTATAACCATTAAATAATCAATGCCCTGGTAATAGTCTGCTATGTTACCTCTAATATTTACATAACGTTTCAGTAGTTAACAAAGCAATCAAAGTACTAAAGTACTGAGAGGGTAGGATTGTTTCGGAAAACACGTTCCTGGTAATATTTTGATATCTTTATCGTGGACCCATTTAAAGTTCGCCACTATGCTTTCCTCTTTAATTGTGCGATGACCGGATAGGCTGTGGACCCTATGATGACGTCTACCTAAATCCCAAACGGACGGTGACGTTGGATGTTTGTCTGCAATCTTGTATTTTCGTGCCCTCAATGGTTTGTTCTCTTGTTGCTCTGGCTTCTGCCTAATCATTGCGTACCTTCTTTGTGGCTTTCTATGCTATTGTTTTGTTATGTATTTATATATACACGAGCATCTTTGTGTTTTACTTATATTGCCTATTAATGCTTCCTTGTTGGTTAGAGAATAGTTCATGACGGTGATTTCTTTATTTACACTTTCCTGTTTGATTGGGATGACAGTAGGGTAAGTGTGAGGTTTGGTGCACCCTAGAACCTGGTTTAAACATCCACCGGCCTTTTCTTTTTTGCTACTGACCATTCCAAGGCGGTAGCCCTATTGTCAACCCTTTTGTGTTTGTGATGTCTTATTTGGCCTTTTATTCATCTTTAAAGTTGTTCTTTGTTTCTGTGTGTGTCTGTGGTTGACTGTCGTCCTTGAATGCTACTTTTCCTGTTCGATTTTTATATCTATATTTTATGTTAGCTATAATGTAGACATAATGTTGCAGCAGTTAACGAAACAATCAAAGTACTAAAGTACTAAGAGGCGTAGGATTGTTTGCTAAAAAAAGCCAAATTGTTTCCATTTAAGACTGGTGGTATGGATAGGCTAGTGATCGGATACGTGTTATAGATCACCATATAGGAGACTGGATTTACACAAGGGTGTTTAAACAGTGTTATAACCATCACTAAGCTATACTATGACCACGATGGCCAAAGTTGCAGGTTTATGAACTACAGTATGCAAACACATGTAACGGGCATTTTATATAAAGCCTTCTTCATAAATATCATACGGATCCATTTTGACAGTTTATGTGCGTGTTATTGCAAGTCGGGTGTTTTTCTACCATAATATACATATGCCAAAAGTTGAACAATGATGTAATTAAGTGATGGCGTTTACATGCTTGTGAAATGTGTCATAACTACCCCATTCCATGCAGACCAAATTAATAATTTCATGATATTTTAACTGACATTTTCATGAACATTTTACGATTCGTAAGGAAACTCTTTAAACAAAATAAATAAAAGCAAACGTTCTTCCTTTTTAGTATCATGCATCAATATAATTGTGGTAACATCAACATATATATACTTGCCTGTACACATAATACCCCATAAAAGAACAGTAAATCGCCGTATTTAGATAGACGAGTAAGTATATATGTGCCACAAATGAGTCCGTAAACGAAACAATGTGTCACTAGAGAATTCTCAGAAATAATAGGACGAGGTCATTTTCAAAAAGAAAAACAATGACTCAGTGCGAATAGACGTAGGTATACCTATGTCTAAAGAATTGTATTGCAGAGAAACGTATAATTAGAGTAGAAAGTGTGTCCATATGACACTGATTCCCCCGCTATTGTTCAATAATGAATAATTTGTCTTTGAATTACCTAAGTTAGGCAACATCAATTTCGAAAATGTTTACTATTCTAAGGGGAATAACCCTGACATTACGTACTAAAGTGGTGGGGCTAATTATCGAACTTGTCCCAGCCATTGTATCCATATACTATTTGACCACGTGTAGGGAAGACTGGATAACAATTACCCAAGGTAGAGTCCAGACAACATTAATTTCGTGAATGTTTACTATTCCAATAGGACAATACTCTGGAATTACTGAAGATATTGGGCTCATTATCAAACTTGGTCGAGACATTGTGCCCATATACAATTTGACAAAGCGGGATAATAATTACCTAAGCAACAGTCTGAACAACATACATTTTGTGACTCTTTATCATTCCAAGAGGATTAACTCTAAAAAGATTAAAGTGATGTTACTACTTATAAGTATCGTACTTGGACGAGAAATTGTGCTCATATACAGTTTGACCACGTTTAGAGAATATTGACGGACAGGGGTAAAACTATATACCCATCCACATTCCTTCGAATGGCGGGGGCATTAACATCTGTAATACAGTATAAATAACTAGTGTTCAAATGTATTTGAAAAATAAATATATTCATCCCACAATAACCAGACTAATTTATTAGGCAACTGCGTACATATTTGCAGTAATGCCAATATGTATATCTTTGTAAATGGAATGTATGTTCCTCTTTCAGAGAATGAGAAGCACAGCCACGACCTCTCTGAACAAACAGAAGCATTCCATCTTCTTTTTTCAAATATTTTAGAAACGCTAGTTTTAACATGTTTTATCACGTGTAATAAAGCCCTGACATAACTATCACAATACACTAATGTTAAAACATGTAAATGAAGGTCAATCTTCGCTCGGTCTTTTCCGTTCAGCTCAGTGTGAAACTCGTTTTACCTCTTTAATTTCCGTAACCGTTAAAAATATCGGATTACGAAAATCTACGAGGCAGTTCCAATTCCTCGTTGCGGTAGGAAGACGACTGAAGCAGCCTGTATCGAGACAAATAACGTTGCAAAAACTAACACTTCACATACAGTCTGGAAAATAATCATTTTGAAGCACACAAAAAAATATAATAATGCTATAAACGAACGCCTTATGCGCCCATAACAGTGCTCGTATAACACAGTACATGAAATAGTGGCACTACAATGGGACATGGTTGGAGGATGCTGTTAAACTATTACGAAACTAAGTGATTGTTCCCAAACATAATAAATAGTATAAGTGTATTAGTTGTAAGGTGGTAACAATGTATAGATATAAAACATACGTTGTTCTATGTTAAATTCTGTTCATATAAAACATGTAATTCCGAAGACGTGTTACATACTGGTGTGAACATATTTGTCTTGGAGTGTACCAGCTGTGGTCAGTGGGTCAGAATGCTATTATTAGAGTTCTCAGAAATAAACATATATATATATGTTTCTGATTCAATTATTACGTACAAATACACTAATATTTTAAACGGTATAATATATAGGGAAACAGCAAATTAAAAGGGGTAAAATGTGTAATAAACATACTAGTTCTTGTATAACTTCTGTGTACGTTTAATGGTGTTATGGCGTGAAAAAGTTATTGCAAATGTTCAAATAAGAATGTCTGGTCAAGCTAAATAGATACACATGCCAATTACTGTGGCTGCACATCCAACGAGAAGTGTATAGTATCGTATTCGACAGAAGTGTGTAGTTTCGTAAAGTTATAACACTTCGAGCCCACCTTATGTTCAGGCCCAGTAAGTGTATACATGGTTATATGGTGGGGATCTCAACAGTTTCCAAGTTATGACCCGGGCTATGTCCCAAGAGGTGGGGATAGACCTCAGGATCGATGCTGGTTGGATGGATGTATCCGTTTGTTAATTCCCAATAAGTGTATATCAAGTTTTGACACAGGGTATATTGCCTCAGGATTGGGAATTGACCCCGGGGCCGATGTTTGTTGGATGGTTGTATCCGCCTGTTCATGCCTATTTTATATATGGTTATAATGTGGGGATCTCAACGGTTTCCATGACCCAGGGGATATATCCCTAGGGGTGGGGATGGACCCCGGGACCAATGTTGGTTAAATGGTTGTATCTATTTGTTCATGCCCAGTAAGTGAATATATATGTGTAGGGTGTCTGTTCATGACCAGTAAATGCATATATGGTTATAGGGTGGGATCTAAACGGTTCCAAGTTATGATATATGGCTATTTCCCCAGTGGTGGGGACGGTGCCGGGGCTGATGGTGGCTTGATAGTTGTATCGGTTGTTCATGCTCAGTAAGTGTATAACTGTGGTTGCAGACCACAGAAAGAAAATCTTCAGATATAGATTTTAATAAAGTTTTTTCCCTATATAAGTTATGTAAATCATATGACCCCTGGGGCTGGTCCAGATTTGACCCATAGTCTCGAGAGAAAAATATTTCTTTGAAGATTCTTCTATATAACTCTTTGTAAAGCTGTAACTCCCAGGGCGGGGCAAGATCTGACCCCAGGGTCACCATTTGAACAAAAATGTATAGGACTATCAGCTGACATGCAATAGAAAAGAACTCTATGCATTGTGGTTTTTGAAAAACAATATTGTTTAAGTTTTTCACTGTATGTCTATTTAAACCTTGCAAAATCTGTACCCCCGTGGCACAGTCATGTTTAAACCCGGGAACCTTATTTGAACAAACTTGATAGTCTAGACGTTGACGATCACGTATAAAGAACTAGAAGGTTGTTCCGTGGAACACTTGTGTCGCCTGCCATCCGCTTATTTCAGCAAGGACAATCTAACTATAACGTTGGAAGATAGGGGGTACAACTGGAGCTGATTTGTTGCTTTTTATTGAAAATGAACACAACTCTGCATTGGATAATTGATAAGGAGGAACTGTATAGTAAAGTGTCATGAACATAAATCATTATATTGCCAAGTTATGAGCTAGATTAGGTTGCAGGTTAACATGTTATGGGCATAACGTTGCTGAAATGAAATCAGAGTTATTGGACATGTCAACAACAATGACAAATTGATAAAGAAGACCTGTATCAAGTATTATGACCATAGGCCAGTATTTCTTCCAGATTCAGAGTTACATGACATGCGTAACGCCATTCCTTGAGGTGAGTGTGAAGTTTCATGAACATAGGTCAACTACTTTTTTAGTTATGGCCAGTTATGAGATTGAGTAGGATGCAGGTTACGAAATGTGCATATCTCTGAGAAGAATATGAGTGTGTGAAGGTTCATGAACATATATCAAATACGTTTCAAGGTTAAAGGGCAAGGTTAGGTTGCAGGCGACACAAAAACTGTCGATATATGTTCAGCGGTTCTTGAGAATAAGTGTTTTAAGCTTTTTATGGTAACCATTTTATGGTAACGAAGGCAATCGTGGATGTCGCTTAAACCTATTTTTTTAATAAACTTGAAAGCCATTGACCTAAGCATAATCCATGTGAAGTTTGATCGAAATCGTCTTAGCGTTTCATGAAGAGAAGTCGTTTAAGCAAAAGCTAATGAAGGATGGACACACAGCAGTCACAATAGATCACTTTGAACCTTCGGCTCAGGTGATCTAAAAAATGACGTCATATTAAACCGAGTTGTTCGTACGTACGTCCGTCAGTAAACACTTACATGTACATTACTTTTGGTGAGAGGAGGATTGTTTTGGTGTCAACAGGTCAAAGGTCAAAGTCGCCCTGAACATTCGTTCGTACATCCGCCAGTAAGTAATTATGTATTCCGCGCGATCATTTCGAAAATACGATTTCCGAGCAATAAAACCATAATACCAAAACTCGTGAAACGTCAACTCCATTGGTTAGAAGAGGAATCCTGTAGCTGTTATGGTCACTAGATTGAATTGAATTGGATTTTATAGTCGCACCAACAGCTAAGGTCATACGGCGACTTTCCAGCTTCCACTGGTGGAGGAAGACCCCAGGTGCCCCTCCGGGTAATTTGCGTGCGCGGGCGGGCACCTGGGTAGAACACAGACGTTTCGCAAGCCAGTCGGATAGCTTCCTCAACACTATATCGAAGGTCAATGACATGTGGATCATCGAATACCTTAAATAAAACACATTATATCATGCAACTTCGTAATTGTATTGCCCTTAGTGAGAGGAAGAGCGCTATTACTTTTGTGTTCAATAGGTCAAAGGTCAAGGTCAGCATAACCTCATATGCAATACATATTCCGAGCGATAACTTTATGAGTAGAATACTTACATTAATGACACGTTATAGGCATACTGTCCTTGGTAAGAGAAGGAACTCTTTGTAATTGGGATTAGTAGGTCAAAATTCAAGATCACCATCACCTCATATCGACATATGCATTATTATATATTCACTCATTAAATTTCATTGGTACATTGTCCTGTGTGAGCGGAGGAGTCTGTTGCTTTTGGGGTCAGTAGGTCATCAAGGTAACATTGATATGACAATGGTCAAAACCTGAGAAACGCTTTTTTACTTTCAATCTTGAAACTTTACAAAATTAGTAACCTTGATAAAACAAAATTGACTCCTATGTTTGGGGAGTTATCGGTTCAAAGCAATTTCACAGTAATCCGATCAAGACAAACGCCTTCTTCGTTGTAATTTATTTACTAGCATTCCTACAATCTTAAAACTTTATACACATATTATCATATTATTTAGTATGTTGTTCCAGTCCTATTTGCTCTCATTTTAGCGTTAGGGAGCTTGCTTTTGACTGTAGGATGATGAAAATGAGTAGTTTGTTTTTAGGTTTTAAATATGGATGATATAATTATCAATAAGTTTAGTGACTGAAATAATACAATGACAGGCACCACTTAAGTTACAAAACGTGGACATGGTGGATATGTACCAGTTGTTGTGCCTTACGGCTAGTATGTTCCCGCCACCCATCCGCTCACCCTCGCCATCCCCCACCCCAGACAAAATACAACACCGCGACTACTCTTCAGCAATTCTACATTTAAGTTAACAAAGTATTTTAAATATATAACAAGCATTAGTAAACGAAATTCCTTTACAGACATCTATCACGTATTACTATAATAGTGTTCGTGTTGCGCAAAAACTGACACAAAATGTGCTCGATAGTTTTTGTTTCTTTTGACGACAAATCGTGTACCTACGTACAAATATCGACTTTTAAAATAGCACTATACAAAACGTTTTTATTTAAAATATATCGCGTTCATTGTAATTGTTGTGTGTGTTTTTATAATGAAATGCTGTGAACTGTTGTTATCAATATAGTTGTATATTAACAAATCAAATTATCTTAACCAATGTCCTGTCAAATAGTAAACGAAAATAACACAACTTTGTTCAGGTAATTGAACAAACCCTATCCATTTTGAGTTAAAGAAACGAAATCACTCTCATTCGTAGATATATTCTCATTCGTAGATATATCAAGACAGGTTTCCATGACTGAAAGGTGTTTGGCATGTATATTGCGGAAAATCACTTATACTCACTTGTTTTATAATATCACTGACTATCATTTATGAAAACCTTCCGCCATTTTTTGTTTATGCGAATGATATTAAACGGGTTAACACCCTGGCATGTTACGATCAATAGTAATCAATACTACGCTACAGGTGAGGCACAAAAGAGGTGAATATTTTCTTTTATGAAAATAAATATATTTTAGTTATAATAAGAGCTGAATATTGTTTTTAAAAGTATTGTTTGCAAATAGTTTCACTATTAATTGAGAATTACATCAGTATTGGCGAAGCGTACACATAAAGCTTGTTGTTCTGTTTACTCAGTCATTTGTAAGATTAAGAGCATATGCTACATATTTTGTTAATTTGAAAGAAATTTTAAATTAGCCCTAAACAAATATTGTGTGGTTCGGGTTACCCGACCCTATCTACGGATTTGCCCCGACCCTATTGTTTGTATTGACCAGGAGCCAGAATTTGTTGTAGGAGCCAAAAATTAGACGTAACATAACGTTGCACCGGAAACGGTGTCGCAGTACATTTTCCGTTTCACGTTTCGTTTTTACATGGAAGTTCCACACGTTTTCATGGAACAGTGTCCGCATGCTGGCATACTGACAATTCAGAGTTGTCATAAGTAACCGATTGCCGATCGAAATCATGATTATGATTGCGTTTTGATCGGTTACGTTTGACGAATTACTGCGTTTTTCCGCGCAAAAATTTACCTGTGCACCGGATGGGTTTTGGGGCCAGACAACAGTTTTCTCTCCGTATCAGATGAGCGGACTGCCTCGGATTCAACTATCTCTCTCTGTACAAGTTAGTCACACTCCTGAAAAAGAAATAGCACACCAATGAATCTACAACACCTACTGCTCTACAAATCAGATATACGAAACATTCAACCACAGCTCTTACAACATTCTGACACACACATACTGTCTAACAAAGTCGCGAAAACTGTTGCTGTTCCGAGTTGATTTGGACATTTGTCAAAACACACACACAGGTTAGGCGCAAATTATATCACAAAGTGATGCATTTATTCTTGCTGTCAACATGAAGTACAACCTACAAATCAATACCAATATACCCACCATCCATTGATAAGTTCCAGTAGTTCAAGCTGTTTGTTGACATTTTAAAAGAAACACAAAATTCACAGATTTTCCACAAAGCCTCAGTTTCGCATTTTAACCCTGTACACTTCTATGGGAATCAGTCAGGGTGTCAGGGAAGCTTGTTAAATTGTTTCTCAAGCTCAATTCTCACCAGTCATAACAGAAATAAAGCATAAACAAATGTTTTCAAGAATAGATAAGCATTCAATATTCACATTTACCCCTTATTTCAGAATGTCACGGGGGCCAATTCGAAACTGATGCTAAAACTGTTGTTTGCTACCTTTGACGACGTAAAAATCGTTCAAGAACACACAATAAACTGTTAAAACATGTTAAATGTCAAAGTAATGTTTGATGTATAATCATAACTGATACATTTAAAACATACAATGTATTCAGGATTTAAACACTCAGTAAAATCATATACTATCAATTGCAGCAAAAAAAATCAAAATTAATTGTCTGGAACAGGGCAAGTTTTTTATATTATAAAAACCCTGAACAGGGTGATGAAAACAAAATAAATTACAAATATTTATTTCTCATTATTTTATTTTACAGTGTACTATATACTTGGGGGCGTTCTGTCAAGAAATACATTTAACTGTGGTTAGCATACTTCAATTTCGTCCTACTTATTGTTTGTGAACAGGTTTCAACTAAATGTACTAATGCAAAACGCTGATGTGTGGCGTTATTTTTCTACTGTTTTCCTGGTTCGTTTGAATGAAACGTCTTCAAAACGTGGCTTTTGGTGATTGTAACACTGATTGTAACACTGAAATCAGTAGTTTCAGGTTTAATATGCAGGTGCATTGTAATACTGCTGTTGGGTTTGTCTTCCAGTTTGTCAAGGTCAGCCTCCATAGTATATGTAAACAAACTGAATCTATTACATGAAAGGCCAAATATTAAAAAGATCCGACCTACCCTACCTGATGTGTTTTTCCATGTATCCCGAGCCACACATTTTTGTTTAGGTCTTACAATAAAAGTAGATATTAAAGCCGAACATGAAATGTAGTAGTCAAGGACCAAAGTCAACCAAAACACCCATTGAAACAAACAATAATTACAAAGATGAATAAAGGGCAAGATATGATGCCATCAACATAAAAAAGTTGACAATAGCGCTACTGCCTTGGAACGGTCAGTGGCAAAACGGACGCCTGGTTTGAACCAGGTTCTAAGATGCACAACCTCACTCTAATATCATACCAATACAACGGGACAGTGTAAATAAAGATATCCAAGCCAAGTTATATTCTCTAACAAGGCAGCAATAATATAGGTACAATAATAGGCAATATAAGTAGGACACAGAGCTGATCATGTATATATATATGAATATAAAAAAACACTAGAAAGTAACAAAACAAAGTACTCAATAAAATGGGAGAAGCCATAGCAATATTGACTTTACTAATATACCTTTTATCTAGTGTCCCATACGTTTGACATAACTGAACACATTTTCAGTACATAAACGTTTAGATTACAGGTGACCGTTTTTCCAAACTTCTCCAAACATATCAATGTGTCATAACTTTAAAATCTTTGAAAAGTAGTGAAATAACATTGTATTCACCCAAACAAACAAAATAAGTTTGCATAGATCAGAAAACATATTTAACCAAAACAAGACATTATACCAAAATATATTAATTTATTCTTGTGCCTCTCTGTAAGACATTTAACCAAATTATATGAATTTATCTGTGTGTCATTTGATATTCCCGTTTGACAAAAATATATTCAAAACGTGCCTACTTGAATAGTCGGTTATGTGTGGGTATTATAGCGGAACACATACAAAATAGCATAGTGTTTGAATTTATTATTTGAATCAAGAAATACCGATCGATCAATAGATCAATTTGAGGTTTCGTAATATAATAAGAAACCATGGCAGGTATATTATGTTAAAGGCATATTGTTACAACGTTTACTTCAACCAAATGTATACGTTGACATAATTTTACAGTTGGGGTAAAATGCGAATTTAAGAAGATTAAAGGGCACGCGTCAATGTTGAAGTATTAAATGCATACTTCGATTTATGAATCCATCACAATTTCGAATTTAAACCCTCATTGCAGATGATTAAAAATCTGTGTGTTTGGTTTGCTTGTTTATCAGCACGTTTTAAGGTATGCATGTATGACAGTCGTTTTTGTAATGGAGGCAAACCATCCACTTATTCATGGGTAGTACCAGGTACAGCCATCCGTAAGAATCGACACTTTTTCACTTACAAATTGAGCTCCTAGTGGGATTTGAACCCGCAGCGGTGAGAGGCGTAAAGGATTGTATAAAAAAAGTTATATAATTAAGGACTTTTCATGTTTTTCTTTTCTTTTTAATGATACGATATGTTTACATAAATTATTGGTGAATTATACTGTGCAAAATCAAATTGATTTAAACTAGTCCAATAGTTATTAATAATGAAGTTATGTTGAAAAACTAAAAGGATGTCTCGAGGTTCAATTCATCCAAGATTGCCGTCAATCCATTTCGAGGTACATATTATAATTTGTGCATCTTCTCATAGAAATAGTGTACTTTTTCCAATTAAAATGTAGTTTAACTGGAGAGCAATTATTGGGACTTAAGCACATACCAACATGTAAACGTGTATGTATTCGAGCATTGTTGGGACTTTAGCACATACCAACATGTAAACGTGTATGTATTCGAGCATTGTTGGGACTTTAGCGCATACTCACATTTAAACGTGTACGTATTCGAGCATTGTTGGGACTTTAGCACATACCAACATTTAAACGTGTATGTATTTGAGCATTGTTGGGACTTTAGCACGTACCAACATTTAAACGTGTATGTATTTGAGCATTGTTGGGACTTTAGCACGTACCAACATTTAAACGTGTATGTATTCGAGCATTGTTGGGACTTTAGCACGTACCAACATTTAAACGTGTATGTACACTTCTCAAAACTGCTAACTACACCGCTCACGTTTTGGGTTATATATATCGATGGGTTGAATGTTTTTCAATAAAATAAAAAGGAAATACCAATTCAATCATTTTTACATCATTTCATTTTATTTTTTTCATGGGCAATGCTAGAACTAAACCACAATAAGCAATTACAAACGACCCATGTAAACACTAAAGTCACACTTTTCCCATATCTACATGTAGATATGGGAAAAGTGTGACTTTAGTGTTTACATGGGTCGTTTGTAATTGCTTATTGTGGTTTAGTTCTAGCATTGCCATGTAGATATGGGAAAAGTGTGACTTTAGTGTTTACATGGGTCGTTTGTAATTGCTTATTGTGGTTTAGTTCTAGCATTGCCCATGAAAAAAATAAAATGAAATGATGTAAAAATGATTGAATTGGTATTTCCTTTTTATTTTATTGAAAAACATTCAACCCATCGATATATATAACCAAAAACGTGAGCGGTGTAGTTAGCAGTTTTGAGAAGTGTATTTGAGCATTGTTGGGACTTTAGCACGTACCAACATTTAAACGTGTATGTATTTGAGCATTGTTGGGACTTTAGCACGTACCAACATTTAAACGTGTATGTATTCGAGCATTGTTGGGACTTTAGCACGTACCAACATTTAAACATGTATGTATTCGGGCACTGTTGGGACTTTAGCACATACCAACATTTAAACGTGTACGTATTCGAGCATTGTTTGGACTTTAGCACGTACCAACATTTAAACGTGTATGTATTCGAGCATTGTTGGGACTTTAGCACGTACCAACATTTAAACGTGTATGTATTCGGGCACTGTTGTCACTTTCTTTGTTATGTCTTAGGATAATAGTATAAGGTCATATAAACATAGTACGATATACATGTATCACTCGTAATACATCATGCATACGTTACGTAACAGAAAACAACTGAACGACTGTTGCAAACAAGACAATGTGTCCAATGGATAACTGTTCAAGCGTGAAGCACATCTCAACTCTTAAAGTGTGTTAAAATCTACATTGTTAACACGTTACATGTGTTAGAATCAATGGTAACTACAATTACACTACAATTACACACATTGTTGAAAACAAAAGCAATACACCAGATCGCAATTTGATGTAATTTATAAACGAAGAAGGACGAACGGACGGACGGACCGTGATGGATAGCTGGATGGACGAATGTTGAATGAAAAAACGAAGGAATCGGACGGATATATGGATGTATACACGAATGAACGAACACATAACTAAAATAATAAGTGACAGACTCTTTGTGTTCACTTCTATTGCTGTTTAGTTTGTCAGAGGCTATAGCCCGGCGGGGATTTCATTATTTACACTGTACCGTGTTATGATGACGGTAGGGTAAGAGCGGGGTTTGGTGTACCCTAGAACCTGGTTTTAACCCTCAGCGGCATTGTTGTGCCACTGACCGTTTCAAGTTGGTAGCCCTATTGTCAATCATATTTTTGCGTGTTATGTTGTTATGTCATATACTTTACATTTTACTTATCATTGTAATTAAAGTTTGTTTCGTTGAATATATGTCCTTGTCTATTTCTTGTTCTACTTTTATATATGCTTCGCTTATAAACGTAGTCTTATTAGTATAATATGTATCAGCCACCTTATATATAATCAATATAAGCAATATTTAAACAAACAATATATTAATTTCCAATACACTTGACTGTATTAAATATTGTTTAAATTGTTTTAACAGCATTATGTAAGTGCGCAAAAAGTGTGCAATGGTTAAACATCAGTACACGTGTATTAGCTTAATTTGAAACTTCTTACTATGTATGGTATTAAAAAAATCTCCGGTAAACACATGACCAAACCAATATACAATATATGCAATTAATAACTACATTACTCTGGAAGAGGTGGATTGTAAATGCATTCCTAATCTTTCATATACTGAGTACACTTTAAAGAAATGTAAGTTGTATGTAAACTATAATAATAACAAAACCGTACTCACTAGTTATATGTATTCCTTACAAAATATCCGAGCTTTAACTATCTGCCATTTTTCTACTTTTGAAGGATTGCCAAGGTTAATCGGGTAACGACTCTCAAATACAACTTCCGCTTAATGATATAAAATACCAGGTATTGGTGAGGCGAACATCAGGGTTTTCAATGAGGTTCAAAACAGGGCATTTTTGCATTGATATTAGTATTACATAGATTATTCACGTATATAAAAAAAAAATGAAACTACTGTGTTCGGCCCTGTCCTCCCGTCAGTCCGTGCGTCCGTCCATCGTCAGTTTCTCGTAACTTGAACTCCTTCATTAGTTGAAGACGGGTGTTTATATTTGTCATAGTGGTTACTTGGGATGGATGTGTAGAGACAACGAAGCTTTTCAATTCAGGGTCTGACCTCATGGTCATAGGTCAAGGTCAAATGTTCAGATAATGATATACGTATGCAATATGGAAACGGTTATGAGATTTGATGTACAGATCCTCCTCCTCGTAGGAGGGGACTTATGATCATATGGAGTCACCATGCAATAGTATTGTTAACGTCAGTTGAACGATAGTGTTCATATGTAACAAAGCGGTTGCCTAGGATGTGTAAATGTCAATGAAGGCTTCGAATCCAGGATCGGAGCTCTGGGTCCAGAGGTCAATATTAAAAGGCTAATTTCACCAAAATGAACATGATTACAGCTACGGTTGTCAAACATGATAATGACATTTCTCCACATTTGTATGGTTTCATCGTAACCTGAACTCCTACGCTTTACTCGCATTTTTTAAAAACTAGAAATAGTATAGTTTGAATTAGTAAAACATGCTTAACTTTGCTTTGTTTATACTCTAGCCCCTTCATTTGCATTCGATCATTACCAGCTAAACGTGTTCAAGACTTTTTTATCATGATACATTTTGAAAACCAGCCATATCTGACTTACACTCAATTCTTCCCCCACAAATACCCCCTACCCATTCCCACCCACTCCAGATTGAAATTTCCTCGGTCATAGAAGATAGCTTGGATACATTTTAAAACTTGTCATGTCTGATTAAAATCAGTTGATGTCCCTAGAATTATTTACAAATACAAGACTTTGCTTTGTTAACACTCTGGCTCTTTCACAAAATCATGGTATAGCATTAATATCTAAACATCAGTACACGTGTATAAATAAACCGAGACGCAAATTTCAAGCTTGTTAAACACGTCGAGATTGCCGCCTGCCACTTTAAGCATGGATAGTAGTTGTGTTAGTTCAACAATGACTATTAAAAGTGCGCTCACCTTCTTTATATACTATAACATATCGTTGTGCCTATGGAACAAAACGATTTTTGTTTTTTCTTTCTTTGTGCATGCATGTCTAACCAGTGTAAGATACCTGGAGTTATTATCTTGACTTCAGATATTAACAAAAAATGCATTATCACCTTTAAAATGTTATAATATAGTATTTAATATGTTTAGTTCGATTTCTGGATTTTGTTGAGCATTCCACGCCGTGGGCATACGACATACTTACCCACCCATACACATGTTTCTGATACTGGACTGACCAGTCCTAGCACTATCCTTTATAAGATCAACGTCAAGAAATGGAGCTACATGAATTACATTATATCATGAAGTATTTGGTGTAGTCCGTGATGTGATACAGCCGGAATTCGTGATTACAGAATATACTATAACAGCATATTTCTTTTCCCTTCATGTGCCCTTTTCGAAATAAAACCGATAGATTTTATTTACACAATTATATAATAACTCAATTCAATGTATAAGTATTTAAATCTATCCATCATACTAAAGGAAAAACATGTTTATAAATTGAAAGTTTATAAATGATTATATTTTAGCGGGGTACAGTGGACTGGTGGTTTTCAGTAAATGTATGGTTGATGATGAGTTCACATTACATAAATGGTTTTGTTGATCAACATTAATATGTGTTAAAGGGACACACGGCAATCTTGATATGTTTAAAACTCGCGGCGTCTCGTTAATTTTTCTTCGTAATTTGCAAATCATTAATAATAATTATTAGAATAGCAGCAAGCAAATTGTGTTTGCAAATTATTAACTGTTGATAATATTGCACCGCTAATATATTTAAACTCATGGTAAAATAAGACGAAAAAATGAAAACTCAACATTGTATTTAATTATCGGCAAGTAGGTTTAAAGTCAAATTATACTGCATAAATAAACCGAGACGCAAATTTCAATGCTTGTTAAACACGTCGAGATTGCCGTCTGCCACTTTAAGCATGGATATTAGTTGTGTTAGTTCAACAATGACGATTAAAAGTGCGCTCACCCTTTCTGTATATACTATAACATATCGTTGTGCCTATGGAACAAAGCGAGTTTTGTTTTTTTCTTTCTTGCCTCTGAGAAGGCTAGCATATATATTGTGCCATAGACCTAATGTTGTAATTGTACAAGGTTGTGTGTACTTGATAACTGTCTGGTTCAGTTTCTCACGAAGGGTATTCTGGCAATAAGAACCGGAGCGGGCTCTATAAACGAAGAGTCAAAAGACAAAAAAATACGCCAAACGGTAAGTGAATATTTCGTATGCGTCGTGCTCGGCCGTTTCCAAAGGTCCATTATCATACTCTTTTTTATAAAAAATAGTATACGAAAACTTCTGATATAAAGGACGTACATTTCCACAAAGTTTCGTGTTCAAGTGATATCAAGAAATGTTAATGTTACATCAATGCACTCCTCAGGTGTGACTTTTCCGGTTAAATCTGCCAGTTTCACATTTATAAATATAACATTTTACTAATTTGACGTAATTTTCACCATTCTAAAGGTTCATTCATATCTGTTAAAGATTTGTTGTAAATGTCAAGCTCTAAATACATGTAGATATTGAATAAACCATTGTTTTAAAGTACAGTGGTGGTCGCTGTTTGGCACAGAAATCCGAGGAGACGAAACATATGGAGCACAATGCGCTCGGATAATCGGAAAAGGAACACGGATTCAAATATACCCAAAATGCATTTTATCTTATATAAAAGCATTATATTGTTTAGTGGGGGAAAAAAGGTTTATGCGGGAATGGGGGCTGGGAAACACCCTCTACGGACTCGCACGCCTCTCACGTACGGGGAAAGCAAGTCCGAGAAAAAATACAATTCCGATCTCGGATTATACGAGCCGACCCAATGAATTTTAAGCCTATTAATAAGTGGAGGAAACATAACTAACAAGTCCGTCAGTAACGACGAGTGAATCCGAAAGAATTCAGCATCGAATCTTCAAACGTCACGCCAGCGGGAAATGTGGTATATAGGAAACCGATTGCCGTCGTGCTCTAGCCCTCCAGATCGGGGCTTTACCTACAGCGAGTGTCCGGCCCATTCTGGCGCCGGACACGATGGACACGGTGACTTCGAGCTTCCTTGGGGTCGGGCTGATTGGGAATGTAGTCTAAAGCGGGTGGTAGAGACCGCACGGAAGGTGTCTCCATCCCTCGGGGTGGATAGTTATAGCCAGGCGCTGTGTATACGTTGCGCGATGTTACTTATCTGACGTAATTTACACCAGTCTAAATGTTAATTGATAACTGTCGAAGACTTGTTGTAAATATCTAATTCCAAAACCTCGTAGATGTTGGATAAACTATTGGTTTATAATACAGAGGTCGTCACTGGTGGGCACAAAAATCCGCTGAGATTGGCACAATGGAAGTCGGAGATAAAATGTATAGTGGACACAATAAACAAGGAGCTAATATTTTCATAAACTTTAATAATGTGTATGAGTTATGTATGCATAAATTGAACACAATGTGTAGGAACATTTGAATGTTATCAGTACGGAATGAAAGAATAAGCAACTTCCAGCTTATGTGTATTATAATATGTTTTACATTATGATTCAACCTGGAAGTAGAAGCAGGCACTACATCCATTTCACCGGGCAAGCCGATTCAAAGGAGACCGCCCTCTTGCAAATAAAATATATCTATTCCCGAGACACCCTCCGACGTCTCCGAGTTCATCTGCGTTGCCATTGCGAGTAGATCTCCTGTCGAGATTTGGGAATATTAACCGATTCCTTTTCCATAAGTATCGGACGTGCACTTAATGTATAGCTAGATGTCGCCCTCATATCGGAACAGAGTTCTCCTATCTCTTAGGGTCGACTGACCCATGTTCAACTGCTGTTCGCATGGAACCATTCTTCATTTCAGTCTTGTAACGTTTGAATGTTTGCTATATGTACTACCACAAAGATCTGCACCCACGGCGGCTTCATCCGAGTTTATCAGGCTTCATTGGCCACCGCGGCAACCCTCCTACGCTTGGCTCCCGTGTAAAGCTCGTATTCCGACAGAGGTCCGGTATAGCGCCTTCCATGTTCAGGGCTAGTTGATTCTGCAGGCGAGTTGTTGCTCCCAAAGCATTTACTTTACCAGATCAAAATTCGAGCGATTCAGTGCCAGCTATCTTGTGAGAAACCTAGAAGGGGACCAATAACTAGATGGTTCGATTTTTCATTTCCCCATTATAACCAAGTTTGACGATCGACTTGCACGTCAAAATAGCTACGGACCTCCATCAGATTATTATTTGACCTCGTCTAAGCTGGCATAGTTCACCATCAACGTATGGGCTATTGCTCCGCCCCTCAGACGATACTGCCAGTACGGGCTGGCAGTGTACCCGCTGCGAACGAGGGATCCGGAGGCAACCTTCACTTTCATTGGGCCTTTGGGTTTTTGTTTCAAGACGGGTGGACTGGAAGACCGACAGATTTGCCACTGACCCTGTCCAGTCCTTGCGCCGCAGACGCTTACGGTCATATGCAAGCAGTTCGCCGAGTTCGGCTCTCGACCATTAGAGGCGACACAGCGTACTCGCCAAGTACACTATTAAGGGCCTAAAACCAGCTTGCGCTTCCGCATATACATAATTTGCTCTTCCGCACAAATAGTCATTCAAATATTTCACATTCTTGTAAATTAATAGTTTACTAAATATCTTAATATCGTTATTATGATTATTTATGGGTAATGTCAACCCTTCATTTCGAGAATTCGGGAAAGATATCTATTTTATTAATTTACAGTTTCAAACATACCAAATAACATACATGGTACTATTTGTATTCAGAGTATCAAAGAACAATTAAGGTCTGACAACACACTTCGATTTTACTGTGTTGGCCATAGGCAGTAAAGTCCAATTTTCCATTCTGAATCAAAGCATTTACAGTCTAAAAGTATTTTTTTGGGGAAAATACAGTTACTGCTGCTCACAAAAATCTACAAAATCTGGTACGTAGCCCACTTTGGTTTTTTTTAATGTGAGTGGTGGCAGTCAAGGTACTCTTTTCGGCTTTCACTAAACAGTTTGCACCTAAATTCATACGCATTTTGAGCACCCACAAATGTGTCAGTGTCGTCTAATCGCTGTTCATCCAATCTCACACTATTGTTTTCTCACCTGCAACAAGAAAAGAAAATATCCATGGGCAATTATTAAAATATCTCAAACCGAAGAACACACCCCTTCTTTTTATGGTGTAAGAATCATCCTACAGTGACATGCAAGGGAGCTAAGTGTGTAGTGAGATCTTAACTGTGTGGTTTACGGGATCAAATGGGGATCTTTTATTCGTTTACGATATTCACCTGTGTCCTATTGCGCGCGGTCAAATTTGTTCTAGTTAAATTTAATAACAAAGATCAAAATCTCGTATAAAATGGCGTACATACTCAAAAGGTGAAAGAGTGTAGTCAGCCGACGATTCGAAATACTACTTGAAGTGTATATTTTTTTTAGAAATAAAAATTATACCACGGTCTGATGCATGTATCGATGGAGTATATATTATTTTAAAGAACCATAACTAGTCGAAGAATAGTTCATTGTAAAAGACATATGTCTACTTCCCTTTGCCTTAAATTAAATTAAATTAAAAACCGACAACGAACGATGACTTGTATACCAGGCCTGATGCTATGGTAAAGACATTGGTTTGGCTAGTTGCTGCTAAATATGAGTATTTCTACTTTTCTCAAGACAACGTAATCTAACGTCATATAAAACAATTACAGTAATTTATAACCGATGCACAGGTGAGTTAAACAGTGGGTATAAATGGTGTAGCTTATTAGTTTACCCAGTCAATGTTGCGCCAAAACTAAACAAAGATTTAATGCAGTACTAGCGCTGGAGTATATTATGTGTCAGTATATATGTATTTGTCTTCCAATTCAGATTTGAATTGTAATGGAAAGGATGATCATTTTTGCATGTTTTTGTTTTATGTCTTGTTGTGCATTTGAAAGTGCGTTTATCTGGTTTTGTTCAATATGAATGAAGAAGTCTACAACAGCCCGGCTAGCGCTACAAATAAACTAACAATCTCAAAATCATTCATGGGTTTGACCAATGAAACAACGTATCGCTAAAACTCACGAAATGGCAAGTGGTAGGTGGCCCGGAGTGGGAACCCCCTTCCTATTAGAGTTTGTTTAATTTCTTACTCGCTTACCAAAAACCCTTTCTTCTGATAAACTTTTAGAAATGACATACTTTCACGGTACTCTGTCCGATAGAGGAAATTGGGTAAACACTGACAGCAGTTAAATAAGCTTATTACAAAACTAAAACATATATCAACTCTCTGTTTTGTTATTATTATATTTTGAATTGTATGGAACAATGTAAGTGACGCGAAGCGGAGGGCGGCATTATATTACACAAAATTCAAAATTTTAACGATAACCGGCCTTAGGCTGACGCAAACTGGTCGAGTTAGCGGAAACGCGGATATTTATTTCTTTGGCCTAGGAATCTATTCGTTAGTAAGAGTAAGGCACGATGTATATGTAAGATTGTAATAAGACCCTTAACACATATATATGATTCGTAAACATGTAAATGAAAGATACAGTACTAATAAACTAAGAGTCTAGTTTTCATCTTGATTCGTTTTCCTTCTTTATGGAAACTACCATATACGAGATGATGTAGTTACAGGTCTATTTACCAAATACTGTTTTAGATACATAGATGTTGTTTGTTTGTGTTTATGATTTGTTTACCACTTCCATGAAGAACATTATTTTAATACATTACTTAAATCTGATAAAATGCTTTGGGTGTTCTATTTAATTGACATTTTAAGTATTTAAGAAAGATGTTACTGTTTGCGAAACATCAGATTTTATTTGTAGATCAAGTGTATAACTTAATGTTATATCATTTTATTTTATGTACAACAAACTTGGAAAGAATCAGTATAGAGAAGTGTATAACGTCATGTTATATCATTTTATTTTATGTATAACAGACTAGGAAAGAAGCAGTATAGAGAAGTGTATAACTTCATGTTATATCATTTTATTTTATGTACAACAGACTTGGAAAGAAGCAGTATAGAGAAGTGTATAACTTCATGTTATATCATTTTATTTTATGTACAACAGACTTGGAAAGAAGCAGTATAGAGAAGTGTATAACTTCATGTTTTATCATTTTATTTCATGTACAACAAACTTGGAAAGAAGCAGTATAGAGAAGTGTATAACTTCATGTCATATCATTTTATTTTATGTACAACATACTTGGAAAGAAGCAGTATAGAGAAGTGTATAACTTCATGTTATATCATTTTATTTTATGTACAACAAACTTGGAAAGAAGCAGTATAGAGAAGTGTATAACTTCATGTTTTATCATTTTATTTCATGTACAACAAACTTGGAAAGAAGCAGTATAGAGAAGTGTATAACTTCATGTCATATCATTTTATTTTATGTACAACATACTTGGAAAGAAGCAGTATAGAGAAGTGTATAACTTCATGTCATTTTATTTTATGTACAACAAACTTGGAAAGAAGCAGTATAGAGAAGTGTATAACTTCATGTTATATCATTTTATTTTATGTACAACAGACTTGGAAAGAAGCAGTATAGAGAAGTGTATAACTTCATGTTATATCATTTTATTTTATGTACAACAAACTTGGAAAGAAGCAGTATAGAGAAGTGTATAACTTCATGTTATTTCATTTTAGTTTATGTACAACAGGCTTGGAAAGAAGCAGTATAGAGAAGTGTATAACTTCATGTTATATCATTTTATTTTATGTACAACAAACTTGGAAAGAAGCAGTATAGAGAAGTGTATAACTTTATGTTGTATAATTTTATTTTATGTACAACAGATGTAGAAAGGAGCTGGAGTAAGCGATACTGTGCAGGAGAATCAGTTATCCTCAGCCACCATTGGCTGTAGCTCAGGGTCTACATTTTCCTTCAAAAATCAGGAAGGTTGCTTCTAACTGAGACTGTTGAGGATCCATTCTCAATTCACTCGCCACCAAACACTAGAGGTACTGTCAAATGCTCGAGGAAACGTGTGAACATATAATTCCAACTATCAAACAAGATGTTTCATATATGCCCTTTTCGCCACAAAACCTAACATTGCCACAAATGCCATGTGAGATGCCCATTTAATTTGGTACAACAAATGCGCCATTTGCCACAGCAAATGTAGTGACAAGTGCAATGGTAAATGCCCACTTCTGCATCAACTACAAATCAGGACAGTATTCCTCCCTTCTCTGATATACAGAAACCAAACTGTACCCTTCACTTTAAGTAAGAATATTGACAATAAAAATAACAGTATTTTAACAACTATACACAATTATGTTTAAGAGCGTAAAACAGCCTTCTAGTGGATATCAAGTTCATACGAAGAAATCGCTGAATTACATGACTGTATTCATCAGGACATTGGGACAAGTATAGGAATTTGTCTAGCTATATGCCAATGAAAATTTTCATTTTGTACATTTTGAAAACTAAGTCTCAGAGGTACGCTTATAGCTATCTATACCTAGGAAATTAAGAAAATAGTGGTCATAGAACTAGCGCTTGTAGAAAACTTAGGTGTAGTAGGAACTAATCGTTAAGGGAATGTAGCAATACAGCCAAACACTCTTTTTATTTGAGACTTCTAAACAAAGTGGGAAAATGTGACATAATGATCAAAATCGGATATTAAACCAAGAAGATAAGACCATTTAAGTGTTGTTTTAAATCGCGTACTTGAGCCTCAATTTTGGGAGAACTATGACGTTATAGTTCTAAATTACATTATATGGCATATTTATGAATATCATTTAAAGTAAAACAAATCAGGGCAAATTAATGCAAACTCCTTAACTGAGATGGTCATATAATGCATTATTACACTTAAGTATACTTATCTTTCATACAGTTAATGTCATTTTTCCTATAAATCAGTAAATTATCATATTTGTAAATATATTCATAGAATTAGAACTGTGATAGTTCTCAAAATGGCGGCTTCCATGTCCGTTTTATACGAACCTTCAAATGATCATATCATCTTTGTTTATCACCCGATGTTGGTAATTATTTTACCCGTTTCCATTTTTTCAGGACTCTCAATAATAAAGTATGCTTGACTCTATGGCTACGTACATTCCCTTTAAGAACTAACGTATGATTGCGCGGTATGGACAACGACGTTAAACAGTATGTTAAACAATGCCATGGATGTCAACTTGTGCGTCATACACCGAGACCAGAACCATTGTAACGTACCGAGCTGTTGGACCATGGCAAGAATTGGCCATATATATGATGAGACCATTACCACCAGGGGAGTATGTCTTTGTATATGTAAGAAAATGTTCACTTCCCATGACAGTCCTTCCACCCACGATAGCTAGTGAGCATAGGCCACAGCTAGTACATGATAGCTTTGAAAACTATTTAAAGAAAAATATATCGAGCATCGACGTTCAACACCGTTACTTCCTAGTGCAAACGGATAGGTTGAGAGACAAAGTAAAACGTTGATCAAAATAATAAAATATATGTCGGCACGAGAAAAAAAACAGGGAAACAACTGGCAGTATTTGATGGCATATGGAACAACAACGCACAATACAACAGGGGCACCGCCATCAGATAGACGTGTAGGTGCACAATTACTAGATTCACAGTAAATGATGGAGAAGTTAGAGATTGAGATTTGTTGTCATAACAAAGTCGAGTGTACATGAACAATCGTAGAAATCAAGAAACAAGTACATTTACATTTGGTGACAAACTGTTTTAAGACAGCATGAACAAAACAAACTGACAACACGCTATGAATATGAATCTTACACTCTTGTGAATTTGTATGGAAACCAAGTACGAGTACTGTTACCTACAAGGGTTACTAAAATAGGAAATTCCATAAAACCTTAAGAAATTAAATGAACCGGCAGAGTTGCTGGACAATGACAATCCTATCACGAGCCAGAAATATTACCGCCAAAAAACACTGGATGAAACAATCAATACACTGCACCAACCGGATGTCACCACCAAGGTGATGTCTTTGCCTGCATCACCGAGTAGGTCAGTCCGAGAGCAAAAGCTACCAAAGACATTTGATGGTTTTGTTATGACAAAATGATAACGAAACAAATATTGCTTTCATTTATAAGATTAGAACTGTATATTGAGAATAAATTATATTGACACTGTGACTATACTGATATATTGGCAATTTGTTAACATATGAATCGTTGATACATTCTGTATATTATATTTTTGAGGAAGAGGGACGATGTTAGTCTATAGGTGTGAAACACCAATTATTTTCCCCAATAACAACAAAGTTAAAATACCACATATTAATGATTCGCTGCAATTTTCATATAAAAATAATGTTCCACTTGACAAATCACCAGAAAAGGTTACAAGACATGTAAGGAGGCTTTTGTCTGTTTACTAAACAGGTCACCAGTACATCTCTTTTCATTGATAGTGGCTCAAAAAGTGTATGCATAGATTGGACATCTGGAAAATGTTCATCAATGTTCCAGTAAAACCTATCAATACACTTCTTATACATGCAACAATCAAATCAAATAGAAATTGGCTATTTTCCCTCTACTGAGGAATTACATTTAATTATAGGAATTGGTTTATATGCAATGGTTTTGGTAAACTTATATTAGAAAACATATTTATATACGAGGAGCGACTCATGCTTACTTAATGATGTTTGCGTTTGGAGAGTTACGGCTCGTTGTTGTAGAAGTCCATAATTACACATTCTTATGGGTTCTTTCATTGGTCATCAGAATGATTTAATTTTTTAATTTTCATATTTTCAAAATAATAGTATGTTATAGTTAATTGATATATTAGGGACAGATTAGTTTTAGTGGTTAAATGTGTGTGCTTTGTGGAGAATGGTATTTATACATTTACACAGATATTTTGATTTACTAATTGATTTATTATGAACACAATATTTTGTCTGTCAGTTTTCATTTCATCATCTTTCATCCGTTTTTTGCGCACAATATGACCTATTTATGTGTCGACGTGCCGTAAAACACCATTCATTCATTCATTCTTTCAGTTTTAGCGGCGGCATGTTGTTATCTTATTCAAATATATAATATAAACCTAAGTAAGGGCGCAAGCCGCGTGTTTCATAAATCAGGTAATTTAGATTAGCGTTAGAATATTACCTTTATTAACCATTTATTAACCAATTATGTAATTAAATATAGCTGATTAGTATGATTTTGTTTTTCACTTAAACAAGCATCATAAACATGACCAACAGCGACTTCAGTTTATTAAACGTTTGACGTTCATAAAAGTAGCATTATATTCCTAACTATTCAAGCAACTAGTAGACTTTTTACAGTCCTGGCTAAAGATTAATAACTAAGTACATAATAATGCGAAACAAAACATAATTGCTCTCCTCTTTTATAAATAAAGCTGGGTTTGGTCGGTGGGCTCAGTCGGTGGAACGGTAGTCCGAGTGTCTCGTGGGTTCTATTCTTTTGATTGTTTTTCAATATCAATGTTTAGATTTGATTTATACAATTTCAGTTACAAGAAAATGGTTTATTTATTATGTTAACTACTGCAACAATTAATAGAATTTGTGTACAGTCAAATCTTGGTATTATATTTATCTTATCAACTGGATTTCCTTCGTGTTATAAATGTCATACTTAACATTACGTAAACTTCGTACATCCAGCGATTCCGTGCATTCAAGTATTTGCGGTTTTAAAGGTGATAACCCGTGGCAGTTTAATTATACAAGATTCTATGTCTTTGTGCAGATATACATTCTTATTTTAGGCGTCCGTAGAGTTCGGATCTAACCGTCTCTAATAGATTTGGATCCAACCATATCTTACAAATTATTAGTTGACATTATTTATTAAGTTGGATACTACCAACTATATTAAAATTCATTCATTCTAAATTACATATAATTGGATTATACAACCGATTACTAAAGGACATGTTATACTTCATTTGTGTTTAGACATTTACTTTTTTCAATTATCTGCAATTTATCCACAAGAAATACAAACAATTTTAACTACAACAAAGAGTTGACTTTCTTCATCATAAAGTCCAACAAAATACTACAAAGGCATGTAAGCATACACGTACATACGCACGGGAACCAGCAGTGTATCAGTTTTTACGTTTGGCGACTTTTTACATTTAGCGTTGCTATACATGTCCTTAAATGAAGCGTATTTATGTCTATTTAAAACAAAATAGATACTATTTTGTTTCTCCAAACAATAGTTTGTCATCAAGTATTCATCTACAACTGTATCTGTTGACTAGGTCGCATTTGTTTTTGTTTAATTTGTTGTCAAAACTACCACCCGTAGATCTAACGATAAAGATACAACCTTTTTGAAAGATGAAAAGATAGTTATATATTTGTGTTTTGTTTTCTTTGGAAAGTTTAAAAAGAAGGCACGCGTATATCAACACTTTATCCTCATCACTATGAACTATTTCCGTTAGAAATGTATCCAACCGCACACAAGCAGCACCTTTATTATCGTCTCCGTTTGGGGTGAGCGGCTACCTATGTATAGAGTACAGATGATCCTTCAACATGTCATCAAATACCAGAAACCTTAAAAGAATGTGCAGATAATGACATGCTTCATTCATATTTATCATCAAACGATCACGCGATTTGAAAACCGCCTCATTTTAAAAAAGCAGATTCGTGCATTCTATAAAAATGCTACAAAAGAATTGTAAATATGTGTTGACAGGCTGATAACTGGCTGATGGATATTCTGAAGAACGGGGTCTTCTTTAACAATAAGATGTAAGATTAGTTTCAACGATTAACAACCTGCTCGCGCCAGGATGTTGCCGTTCAACAGGCGATTGTTAAAATAAAATCTCTTTAACTATACTTTAAGAACGGGCGTTCTTTTCCCCCCATCCAAAACACATGTCCGTCTGAAGTTGAGTGCGTGGTCCAGTGGTAGAGCGCCGAACTCCAGACCGAGAGGTCGTGGGTTCGATCCTCGCCGAGGCCACGTTATTTATCCTTGAGCAAGATAATTAATCCACATTGCTTAGTACTGGTTCTACCCAGGAAGCCATCGAGAGTGATTAATCTAAGTTGCAATAACTTGTTTCGCAATCGATGTAAAATAAATATGTTTAAACTAAACATGTCTGTCTGAACTTAATTAAAAACGAATTAAAAACGAACTAAAAACGAAATAAATTTTCAATTTTAACGTGTTTGGCATAGTGATAGATAAGTCTTTGTATGGATAAAACAGACAACCGAATTTATTAGGTTGGTTTTTATTGTGAAGTGTACAAGTTACACGAGCTATACTGTAAGAAGTAGCATTGCATACCCCACCTAAATAAAACACATGTCCGACTAAACTTAATTAAACACGAAATACATGTTCAAGGTGTTGGGCGGATTGATTGAATACAGTCTTTGTTAGTATAAACAGACAGCCACATGTATATGGTTGGTGTACAAATTACACGACCTCGTGCTTTTTGTAATTAAATACGTGTAATCAACGTATTTAAATTGTTTTGTTACATTCATTTCGGTATTTGTTAGACTGTCTGTAGGCTGCATGATTTGTTTGGGCGGCGTTTCATCGGCTCGTTTAAGGCGACTTTTTTGTCTTGAGTTTGCTTAAAACTCGTGGCATACTAAACATGACTTTCAGTGTTTAAATTCATTCATTTAACAAAGCCATCTGTATTCTTAAAGTTACACTCTCAACAGTATACACCCGTAAGCTATATATACACATGTACATAGTGAAATATAACAGACACCAACTTTTCTTTTTGTTATAGTATATTGCGTTAACAATTCACTGACACGGCACATACTATACTTGTTGAACTATTAATTTAATGCAACCACACACATATTGTTTTATATTCCAGATCCAGTGACCGTCGAGTCACCACTTGAACGTTAAACAGCTTCATCCTATTGACATGGAAACACATTCCACCATGGAGAGAATTGGGCATATACAACATTACAGGATAGTCTAGTACTGTATAATGGAGTAAAACTATTGACATGGAATCACATTCCATCATGGAGAGAATTGGGCATATACAACATTACAGGACAGTCTAATACTGTAAAATGGAGTAAAACTATTGACATGGAAGCACATTCCACCATGGAGAGGATTGGGCATACACAACATTGCAGGACAGTCTAATACTGTATAATGGAGTAAAACTATTGGCATGGAAACACATTCCATCATGGAGAGAATTGGGCATATACAACATTGCAGGACAGTCTAATACTGTATAATGGAGTAAAACTATTGACATGGAAACACATTCCATCATGGAGAGAATTGGGCATATACAACATTACAGGACAGTCTAATACTGTATAATGGAGTAAAACTATTGACATGGAAACACATTCCACCATGGAGAGAATTGGGCATATACAACATTGCAGGACAGTCTAATACTGTAAAATGGAGTAAAACTATTGACATGGAAGCACATTCCACCATGGAGAGGATTGGGCATACACAACATTGCAGGATAGTCTAATACTGTATAATGGAGTACAACTATTGACATGGAAACACATTTCACCACGGAGAGAATTGGGCATACACAACATTGCAGGACAGTATAATACTGTATAATGGAGTAAAACTATTGACATGGAAACACATTCCACCATGGAGAGAATTGGGCATACACAACATTGCAGGACAGTCTAATACTGTATAATGGAGTAAAACTATTGACATGGAAACACATTCCACCACGAAGAGAATTGGGCATATACAACATTGCAGGACAGTCTAATACTGTATAATGGAGTAAAACTATTGACATGGAAACACATTCCACCACGAAGAGAATTGGGCATATACAACATTACAGGACAGTCTAATACTGTATAATGGAATAAACCTATTGACATGGAAACACATTCCACCATGGAGAGAATTGGGCTTACACAACATTGCAGGACAGTCTAATACTGTATAATGGAGAAAAACTATTGACATGGAAACACATTCCACCATGGAGAGAATTGGGCATACACAACATTGCAGGACAGTATAATACTGTATAATGGAGTAAAACTATTGACATGGAAGCACATTCCACCATATAGAGGATTGGGCATACACAACATTGCAGGACAGTCTAATACTGTATAATGGAGTAAAACTATTGACGTATACTAAATTTTCTGAAAACAGACATCATATTCCGTCTCTTAAACAACAGTGTATACTTGACCGCGCAAACTTAGCAACTTCTGCCGGAAGGAGAACACGTGACAAAACAAGTTTCTGAGGTGATGAACATGTCGGCAGGCGATAGAAAGACAGTTGTGTTTAACCAAGGCGCTGAAGACGCACGTCAGAGTGGAGTATGAACTGATTACGGCGACTAAACAAAATGTAAAAGTAGCGGCACTGAAGCGGACGCTGCAACGGGCGAATTCGCACCGAAGTCAAGTGAAACGGCTGACGCGTCTTTGCTTATGTCATCATTTGAACGGAATAGAAGGGTTTAATTTCCCAGTCAAATAAAAGTTTAATTGACACCGTCAAGGAATCATGGACATTGAGTCATTCAGTTATGCCGACTAAATGTATAAAGTTTACAAATTGTGTTTACCGTGTAACATGTTGTCATCCCTTGTGTTTACCGTGTAACATGTTGTCATTCCTTGTGCTTACCGTGTAACATGTTGTCATCGCTTGTGTTTACCGTGTAACATGTTGTCATCCATTGTGTTGACCGTGTAACATGTTGTCATCCCTTATGTGTACCGTGTAACATGTTGTCATCGCTTGTGTTTACCGTGTAACATGTTGTCATCGCTTGTGTTTACCGTGTAATATGTTGCCATCCCTTGTGTTTACCGTGTAACATGTTCGTGTAACATGTTGTCATCGCTTGTGTTTACCGTGTAACATGTTGTCATCGCTTGTGTTTACCGCGTAACATGTTGTCATCCCTTGTGTTTACCGCGTAACATGTTGTCATCGCTTGTGTTTACCGTGTAACATGTTGTCATCCCTTGTGTTTACCGTGTAACATGGTGTCATCCCTTGTGTTTACCGTGTCGTGTAACATGTTGTCATCCCTTGTGTTTACCGTGTAACATGTTGTCATCCCTTGTGTTTACCGTGTAACATGTTGTCATCGCTTGTGTTTACCGTGTAACATGTTGTCATCCCTTGTGTTTACCGTGTAATATGTTGTCATCCCTTGTGTTTACCGTGTAACATGTTGTCATCGCTTGTGTTTACCGTGTAATATGTTGTCATCGCTTGTGTTTACCGTGTAACATGTTGTCATCGCTTGTGTTTACCGTGTAACATGTTGTCATCAAACACGTGTAACATGTTGTCATCCCTTGTGTTTACCGTGTAACATGTTGTCATCGCTTGTGTTTACCGTGTAACATGTTGTCATCGCTTGTGTTTACCGTGAAACATGTTGTCATCGCTTATGTTTACTGTGTAACATGTTGTCATCGCTTGTGTTTGCCGCGGAGAACCATGAAGCGATTGCTTCTGAAACAGTTCCAACAACAATAGATATTCTTCGGAAGACATTGTCTTTCACCGTGGCACCAAAATGATGTTTACCCGTCGAACAGGAAATGTAGCATAAATATGGCAAACACTGCAGAAGCAATAGTGAAATGTTAATACAATATACCGCGCCATTAACCAATTACCATACATAGTACCTCAGTACCGTCCACTGATAGCAAACGCTCTGACACCGGGACTTCGTCAGTTACAGCAAATACGGCAGAATCCAACACTCTTGGTCCGGGCATTGGAAATGATCCAAACCTCCCGATGACTGCTCTCTTGCTAATGATGAAGGTTATAACAACATATTTATTGTAATATCGAATGAAGCAACCACGTAACAGTGTTATGTACTCGCTAATCGATTAACCCTTGACAATATGCTTTACTTTCTTGGAACTGAGAGTAAACAGATAAGCGCTTGGGGTCAAAGAGGTGTTTACAACATCATTTTGTTATTATTCAATGTGCGCCATTATTTCAATATTGGCCATGTTTTTGCTTGAAGTTTTCAAATTTAAATTAAAGTTCATTTAAATAATGTCACTTACAAATAAGTTTGCAACTGACATATTTATTGCCAACCGTGTCGTCTGCATTATTCTCTGATATCCGTTATTATATGGCACGGTTGAAGTTTATGTCTTCAGGGTCCATTACCCCTGGATGCATTGTTATGTTTTGTAAATGCACATATGCCACTGAAAGCAGACGAACGGTCAGTGCAGTCAAAGTGACCTTGGAGCAATTACTATTCACTGTCTTTATTTGCTATGATTACAGTTTTTTAAGGAGAAAGCGGTAAACGTAATGGTTTAAAGTGTCATCTGATTTAAACTAGACAGGCCATCTGCTGTTTGGGGTATCGTGCCCCTTATTAGGAAAATGGCCCTTTGACGTAACGGGGTCATTTAACAATCTCTATGAACTCTAAACATATCCAGAAGAAAGTACCCTGACCGCCCACTTTACGGCAAAAGATAACCGTTCATTAAAAAAACAATCATTTTGCTGACATATGTTAATTTCTTTCCTGTATTCGGATCTTTGAGTCGTGTCAATGCGACGACATAGCAGACGACAGTTGTTAACGAGGTGGTGCGTGCACCGGAAATTAGTATTTGCACATTTAACGAATTACGATTATCCCCTAATTCGGGGGTCTCAAGTCGTGGCCAGGTCAAACCCCATTCGCTACCAGAAGCACAAATTGTGTGATGTTTTGTAAAGATTTCTCTTCTATAGTAATTGTAAATTCGAAAATGTGACGTGAATTTTAAGCTGTCAGAAAAAAATAAGACTGCAACAAGGACTGCAACAGGCTGTTCAAAAACACAAAAGTAATGCTTCCTTTTTGTTGTTTAGACAAATTTCATCGACTTCGAAGGGTTAGGAAAACATCTTGCTTTTTTACTCGTTTAATATTATTGGTCCACTGAGCTACTCATTTTCTTGTGCACTATTAATAGAAAGAAGCACTTTTTCAAAGTTCAAATATTCCGTTTTTCTGAACAATTCAGATTATTCAATTTTAAAACAAAATGGGTTTCTTTTATAGCTATAATGTATGTGGTCAAATCGAGCATTTGTATTTAATAACTTTAATAATCAACTTTTGAAAATAAGTATATCCATGCATAGTAATATAAATGAACATTTTCGTATGTCTAACTTAACTTAATTCGTTCAAGATTTGTATTTGTTTTTAATACTTCTTATTCAGGAACATTGTGTAAATAGAGGATCTTACATGAGTGCACATTCATTGTTGATTAAAAGAGTTGGCAAAATGATATAATGCGAGGCTCTTGCCGTGCATTATATCATTTTTGCGAAAGAGTTTAATAAATTCATTACTGAATGAGAACGGATGTTAGATTCTATTTATCACATAACTCACATATTGACTTTATTGTATTTTGCCTGTCGCGTTAACACGCGAAACCGACATAAACCGTTGGAATTTGGATCATTTATCGAATTTTTTTGACAGCGCATACTAGGCTCATTAGCATACTTATATAACTAGTGGTATATCGAAAATATAGAATGGTGTTATTCCACTCCCACACCGCATAATATTATTTTTGCTAACGAGCTTAATAAATTCAATAATGAATGAGAACGAATGTTAGATTCTATTTATCACATAACTTATAACGTCACATTACGTCAGAAAACGTACATTAACGTGACGTCCATGACGTCATTAACGTTATGTTGTAACACTAGTGGAATTGAATGGTGTTATTACACTGCCGCACCGCATGTTATGGGAAAAAGGCATATACAGTTACATATACCACAAACATATGTTGAGGAAAGAATAATAGCAATATAAATAGAAACAGGAGAAAAAAGAACAACAAAAAACGATGCAGAACTAAATAATGGAACGAAGTGGCTACATACATCGTTATATTATATATTTACCAAAAAGTCTCATTGTTACCTCATTGAATTGGATAGCTTTCAATAAAATAAAAAAATCTTAATTAGATAATTTGCTTTTCCATCGAGACTTTGTGGCAATATATTTTGATACAGGGTACATAACGATGAGAATAATTTCAGATGTTGATATCTTTTCAGATGTTCGATAAAAAACATTATACTTTGGGAGACTTGCTTTCAACTTTTATATAAAGGAAACCAATATTAATAATCGAATTTAAGACATAGTCATACTGTTTAAATTCGTCCAAATTTAACTGCAAGTTTTGCAAAGAAGAGTTTAACCTTACAGACATGTCATGTGTCAGAGCGACACCAAGAATACCTTGTCAGTTATTACTATTACAACGACATTTATTTTATGCAACTTCTACAAGAGAATGGGGGTATTTTGCACTTCTTTAAATTTAAGGCCGTACATTTTGAAAACGTGTTTTGCCATTTGATAATCTTTACAGCTATTAACAGAAAATACAGCATATTTTTTCTGTGAAATATAAAATGAATAGACATGTTTTGTATGTTTTTACGAGTACATTGGTCAAACAATATTTCTGATCAAATAAAGCTATAAAGGGAGGTAATAAGAAATACAAAAATGCCAAAATATTCTCTGTGAAGTATAATAACCTTAACATTATACGTATTGTACACACATTCACGTTTCTTTGTCACAAAACATACTCCAACTAGATCACTATCATTCTGACATAAAGACATGCAGGTATAGTCATAATGGTCAACAAATTCATAATGAATTTACAGTTAAATTTCAGTATGTATATAAAATCTCCTTTAAGACAAGTCTATGGAACGCCATGACTGTCTTATGATGTTGCCGATTAATATATGCAGTGCATTAGGTAGATCTTTCATGATATGCAGTGCATTTTTAGCTCGACTATTCGAAGAATAAGAGAGCTTATCTAATCACCCCGGAGTCGGCGTCGGCGTTGGCGTCGGCGTCGGCGTCCCACATTCAGGTTTGCGTGTAAGCTGTGTTTACAAGTCTATATCTCTTACATTTCTTATCCTAGCACAACCAAATTTGGCCATGGGCTTCCTTATAGCATTATCTTAAGGGCTGCTTAAGTAATTTTGATTCCTGTAACCACTGGGCTCCCATGGAACCCAAATTCTGATTGCCCATAAAATGTGTCCCATTTTACATCAAATTTACGTGTAAGCTGTGTTTACAAGTCTATATCTCTTACAATTCTTACCCTAGCACTATCATATTTGGCCATTAGCTTCCTTATAGCATTATCTTAAGGGCTGCTTAAGTAATTTTGATTCCTGTAACCCCTGGGCTCCCATGGAACCCAAATTCTGATAGCCCTTAAAATGTGTCTGTTTCACATCAAATTTTGCGTGTAAGCTGTGTTTACAGGTCTATATCTCTTGCATTTCTTGTCCTAGCTGAACTAAATTTTGGAATTGCTTTCCTTATAGTATGTTGTAAATGGTTGGGTAATTAATTTTGTTTTCTGCAAATTCTGGGCTCCTATGGAACCCAAATAGTGATGGACCATAAAATGTGCAATAAAGGCAGATCTAGGTTTGCATGTAAGCATGTATATATCTATAAATTTGGTTTGGGATTTCTTATGGCATTATGCATCTATTTCATACATCACTCATATTGGGGCATGGCTCCCTCCCCCCCCCCCCTCCCAATCGACCAAAACAACACAGAAATATGAAAAAAAAGGAAAAAAAAAGTTTTACACATATATGTTGCCCTCTCCCCACCCCCCACCCCCACCCCCACCCACCCCAAAAAAAAACAAAACAAAAAACAACTTCAACATGCGTATACATTGTTTGTTT